>PVIA01005322.1:0-117969 GCA_004024845.1 Tonatia bakeri
AGTCCTCAGATCTCCTGCTGTACCAGAAGCCAGAGGTGGGAGTGGGGGGAGGGGGGCGGCAGGGTGGAAAAGGGTCGGGGCACACCTGGAGGGCCACATCCCTTGACTTTCCCAAAAAATAATCAAAAAAGTAAAAACATGTCCAAGAGAAAAGGAAGCTAAGAACATTTGATGATTAAGTCCAGAAGATTTAATATACGACTAATGTTAATCCCAGAAAGACAAAAATAAGAAAAATAATTATCAAAGAAATACTTCAAGAAAAATGTCTAGAATTGAAAGGCATAAGCCTCTGGATTGAGAAGGGTCAGTAAAGTATTGTACCAGGACAGTGAATAAAGAAGACCTGCACCAAGGCACATCATCACAAAATTTCAAAACAGTAATGATAAAGAGAAGTTCCTAAAAGTTTCAAAGAGGGAAAATAACCCGGTCACAAAGGAATGGGAATTAGGAAAAAAAGAAAACAGCAGACTTCTCAATAGTAACACTAGAAGCCAGAGGACAATGGAAAAATGCCTCCAAATAATCAGAAGGAAAAGGATTTCCAACTTGGAATCCTACACACAGCTAAACTATCAAGTGTGAAAACAGTAAATATATTTTCAGAAAGTCAAGGAATCAAAAAATGTTATCTCCAACTAATCTTTGTCAGGAAGCTACTAGAACAGGTGTTCCATCCAAATGAGAGATCAGCCAAAAGGCGGAAGGTGGGGAGCAGACAAGACAGGGTGAAGAGCAATCACAGGGCGAGGGCCGTGGGGGCTAGAGTAAGGGTGGACGCTCTGCTCCAAGGCACACCACCGGGCAATACATGAGGGCAGGGGCCATTCCTCACGTCCTCTCGCCGCCCCTCCAAGGCCCAGATTGGTGCGGGCACAAAGGGAGAATGTGTTCATTAGCACACACCTGGGGCTGACTGAAGACTAAAGGAGCAAGACAGATGCCAAAGCGGGGTGTACGGGAAGCAAGAAGAGACACCAGAAAGAGCACTGAAGTGAGTCAGAAAGAGAGCTGCGGAGCGCCTACTCTGTGCCAAGAACTTTTCCATAAACCACAAAATTCATTCCAATGACGACCACTCACAGAAGCTATTATTATCTCAATCCTTACAGATGAGGGACTCGCAGGCTCAGAGAGGGTAGCAGCCTGGCCCACGGTCATACAAATATTAAGCAGCAGAGCTGGCACTGGAACCCATGACTTCCCAACTCTGAGGCCTCGGTTCCTTACTCTGTGTTACGCTACTTGGGCAAATCATGCAGCCTTTCTGAGATTCCTTTCCTCTTCTGTACAACAGAGACTGGACTCGCCCTGAGAACTCCAGAGTGACTGTGAGAACGAAAGGAGAGGGATGGGTAGAAGTGCCCCGCGCACTGTGAAGCAGTGTGCCCACATAAGAAGCTACTGCACGTGCAACGTGCCACACTGGGGCCACACTGTGGAGCTTCATGACCAAGTCTGGCCTCTTGGCTGCCATGGGAAGGGGGAGGGACTGGCCTGGGCTGGGCCTGTAGTTGCACCTAGGACCAGGCCGAGGCCGGGCCAAGGAGTCTGATGGGGATTCTGGAGCCGCAGTGCCCGGTCAGAGCAAGCAGACCTCCAGTGTGCTGAGGGCCGAAAGGTCAGCAGCATCTTTCTTGTCTCAAACTGAAAAGCACTAACTTAGTGAATTAATATCTTACAAAGTGACAAGGAGCTTTTCCATAAACCACAAAATTCATTCCAATGACAACCACTCACAGAGGCTATTCCTCCCAGATTCCTCTACTGAGCAGCCACTAGCTTCTGAGAACAGATCAGATCAAGTCGTTGTCTACTTTAAAACATTTCTTGGTCCCTACTACCCTACAGGATGAAGTCCCAGCTCCTTCTCCTGGCATTCCAGGCCTTCAGGACATGGCCCCAGGCACCCACCCCGGCAGCCTTATCTCCCACGCTCTGTTCCTCTCTCAACCCATTCTCCCATCCCCCCTAACTTGCCAGTCCTTCTCCCTGCCTTTGTCCTTGTTGTCATCATTGCCTGGAATGCCTTTCTCTTCCTGCTGCTCATCCTTTAAGACCCACCTCAATCACCTCTTTTGAGAAGCATTCCCTGATCCCGTGGTAGGGTGAAGGCCCTAGTTTATGGATGAACAAAACACTGTCTCAGAAAGTGTCAAAGCTGCTTGAGACCTCAATGACTGCCTTAAACGATTCTCTGATTTTATCCAAAAAGAAAAGGAGGCCCAGAGAAGGAAACCGGCCTGCCCAAGGTGGCAGCTGCTGGTCTTGTACTCAGGTCCTTCGGCCCAGGGCCCTTTCTGCAACCGGGTGAAACCTCTTAGTGAATGAGTAAATCCATGAATGGCCAAACGGGGAGAGAATATTGCTGAAGCCCTGCACAGAGAGCACGCTTTGGACTAAACAGTCACAGCTGTTCTGCATTTAAGAGCATTAGGTGCACCCAGGAGGAACAGGAGGCCCACAGAGAGGAGAGGCGGCAGACACGGCAGCCATCGAGTAAGGGGTATTCAAGGCCCCACACAACCTGAGGCCTGCGGGTGCTCAGGGGCAACACTGTGAATCTAGGGGAGACACCATGGTGCCACCCAGGCTCAGGATGCTCGCTCCTAAGGAATAACAGAGCAGGTTCGTGGGCCTGACTACGTGGTCACTGTCAAAGCTGCCCTATGCTGCACATGGTCCCCTAGGTGCTATGCTTTGAGGAGAGACTCAGATGGGGCTGGTCTCTGACCCCCCAGACAAGTACTATTAGTACCAGCTCTGCTGTTGGACTTTCCAGTCTTCTGAAGTCACTCAGGCTATAAACTCAGGTGATGCTGCTTGATATACTAATTAAGCTGAAGCCTGACCTGCGCAGGGAGGCAGTATGACGCAAACCTCAGAGTCGGCCGCTGTTGGTCTGAATCCTGGGATCCAGCTCTTTGAGTTTCCAGTTTCCCATTGAGAAACCAGGGACAATTATCCATACACTTCTACCTTGCATGGTGATGATTAAATGAAAGGATATAGGCAAGATGCTCAGGTTGGTGCCAGCACTTAGTAGGTACCCAACTACCGTCAGTTCTCTTTTATTCTGTAAAAATGCATTATCTTTTTATAAAAAACCTTTTATCTTCTGTAATTGCCAATGAAAGTGTCTTGCTAAATGACCCATCACAGACCCACACTGACACTCAATAAAGTCAGTGTCCCTCAGCAGGCCGTGGGAGACGGGGCCCGGCTGGCCCTCAGCTGTCATGCTGGCCGACCGTTTGTCCCTCAACCATGATTCACACTTTAAAACCTCCCTCCTTCTTTTTTTTTAAAAAAGATTTTATTTGTTTATTTTTAGAAACAGGGGAAGGGAGGGAGAAAAAGGGGGAGAGAAACATCAGTGTGTGGTTGCCTCTTGCATGCCCCCTACTGGGGATCTAGCGCGCAACCCAGGCATGGGCCCTGACCAGGAATCGAACCAGCGACCCTTTGGTTCACAGGCTGCACTCAATCCACTAGCCACACCAGCCAGGGCAAAACATTCCTTCTTTTTGTTCATGTTGATCCCTCAGCACAGAATCGTCTTTACCCTTCCTCCACTCAGGAGCCACCTCTTTGGTGAGGATTTCCAAAATTAATCATTCCTTCCTCTTCACTCTTTCTCCTAATTCTTACCACTCTCTGCTTTGTAGTCATTCAGTCATTATTTATAAATTGCATATTATGATCCAAGCTTAATTCAGAGTCCTCTTTCCCATTAAATGTTAGTGCCAGGAGGTAACTAACAGGGGTTTGCCGTAGGCCTCCACGGCATCCCGAATGCTCACTATCAGCTGCCAGCAAGCTAAGGAGAGGGAATGAGGCAAGTATGGTAAGATTCATGCAGTGTTTACCAAACACATGAAGCACCTACTGCATGCAAGGCAAGTGTAGACAGTCAATGGTCTATCAAGACGTACAACACGGTCTGTGAACACGAGGAGAGACGAGTGGAAACATTCCTCAGATGGGGATGCTAAGGCCCCGAGAGAAAGGGCAACTGCCCAGAATCACACACTCCGCAGAACAGCCTCACTCTGAAAGACCGAAAATACCTAGCAAGGAGGTGGCACAACTGGAACTCTTATATACCACTGGTGGGAGTGCAAATTGCTGCATTCTTTTTGAAAACTATTGAGCAGTGCCTACTAATGCTATACTTATGACCCAGATCTCCTACCCCTAGTTACACACCCAAGAGCAATCCACGTACACATTCACCGTAAGGCATGTATCAGAATGTTCGCAGCAGTTCTACCCACCACCCTAAACCAGAAACAAACCAAACACCCGTTGGCAGGGAAACGGACAAGCTGTGGTGTGCTCACACACTGGAATGTGACTGATAAACGGGAAAGGACTATTGCCACACAGAGAATGGACGATTCTAACAGACACATGTTGAACAAAAGAGTACACACTGTGCGACCCCATTTAGACGAAGTTCAAGCACAGGCGAAACTCATCTCCGGAGACAGGAGTCAGAATCCTGGTCACGTCTGGGGCGGGGCGCTGCCTGCGAGGGGTATGAGGAGGCCTTCAGGGCTACAAACATCTGTATCTTGTGCTGGATGGTGGTTTCTTAGGTCTGTCCATCTGTAAAACCTCAGCAAACTGAACCCTTAAGATTCATGCACTTTACTGTGTGTGCGCGCACACACACACACACACACACACACTACTTCAGTTTAAAAAGTAAAACAAACAAAACCACCCTAAGTAGTTGGTCACCTATCAGACTGGCAAAAATCCAAAAGTTCGTTACCATTTTCTGTTAGGGGGACATTAGACATTAGAAGCAGGCACTCTTACATGGCTGGGGGAGTGAAAAACGGTATAATTTCTATGGCAGACAATTTTGCAGTATCTTGCAAAATAAATACACTTAGTCTTTGATACAATAACTTCACTTCTAGAAATTTATGCCACAACTACTCTCTCCCACCCTTGAAATAAAATATATGAGGTTATTCACTACATCATTACTTGTAATAGCAAAAGGCTGGAAATGACCTAAACGTCCATCAGCAGGGCACAGGTTAAATAAACCATGGCACACGGGCACCCTGGAACACTATGCAGCCACGGTAAAGAACTAGGGAGGCTTTTATGCGGACATGGATAGATTTTCCAGACATGAGTGAACTGCTAAAAGAAATCAGACACTAGAAAGTGTGTATGGTGAAGTCCTGCCGTGTATATAAAAGGGGGAATAAAGATGCATCTTAGTACTCACTCACATACGCAGAAAGAATCTAGAAGGATACAGAGGGAACTAACAACAGGCATCAGCTACGCATGTGGTAGGAGGGTCTGGAGACACGGGGCAGGTGCAGGATACGGAAGGAGGCAGGTTTTACATTCTAAATCTTTCTGTGTTTTTTAAAGTTTTGAATCCTGTACATGTGTTATTTTTAAAACTATATAAGTAAATTTTTTTTAAAGTAGTAAAGGACAATGAAGGGGGGGAGAAGAACCCTAAAGAGGTGGCTTTCCAAAACAGCGCCATCATTTTTGTGATTTTTTCTGGTTACTATGCAGAGAACTGCTTAATCTAAAGCAAAATAGATTAGGCTGGATATACAGAAGAACTTGCCAACACGAAGAGGAACTAACCATTGGCATGTGTGGATGAAATGATGTTATCTGGTGGTCTTAGACGCAGGCCAGACTGTCACTGCTGCGCAGGAAGGCGTACAGGGTACGACCTCTGAGGTTAGAGGCTCAGGTTAAAGACCCAACACGCAGATGCCTCCTGACCACCCCATGACCTGGGTGGAGCACACTGCCCAGCCTAAGCTCAGCTTCCCTCACCTAGAAAATGGGGCTGACGATAGAGCCAACTCACCGAGTTGCTGTGAGGATTAAATAGACACCACACTCTGCCCATCACACCGCGCACAGGACCACACTCGTTTGCACTATGTCTACGCTCTCTACAAGGCCCTGGGGTTTGCAGAAACTGCCTCTCAGAGGAGCAGTGTCAAAAAAAGGAAAAGAGTTCTGTCTATTAAATTCATACACGAAACCGTGATGGGTTCCAGGCCAAGATCCAACATTCTGGCACACATATTACAAAGGCACAATGACTGGAACTCATCTGTGAAATGAAAAACAAAAACAAAAAACAAACAAAAAAACCCCTGCATAGATTATTGTTCCAACTTGATAAAAGAACTGCTTTGCTCAGAGGAGGAGGGGAGGGGGTCTCATACTTTCCTACCACATATCTACCCGGTAACCATGCCTGTCTGCTGAGCCCGAGCACTCCAGGAAAAGGCCATCAGTAAAATCCTTTCCGAGGGTCTGTGCAGAGCGGGGAGAGAGGAAATGCAGTCAGCTCTTTTCTCTCTGCAGGAAGGGAAGGCTGAACAACTGCACATCAGGAGAGAAGGCAAACAAATTGCCCATTCAAGCCAAAATAAGCCGCTCCTGGGGGGAGGAAAGCAGCTGGAGTCGATTCAGCCAGACACGGAGGTGAGGGCCCCGAAGACAGGGCCAGGCCTGGGGAGCCGGCCTCTGCCAGGCAGGGATCTTCTGAGCAAGTGGTGGCCACTTGCCCTCCTCTCACCTCTGCTGACTTCAGTCTGCGCCCACAAATGGCAGCCAGGTAGCCAGCTTTGTCAGATGTGGAGGGAAATCCTGGGTGGAGAGGAAGAAAGAAAGGAAGCCAACTAGTGAACCTGCCAAGTGAGCAAGCACCTGCTGAGCACCTTTTATGTGGCAAGCACTGAGCAAGCACCAGACATACCTGTGCCATTTGGAAAAACCACTTGCAGGGGTGGGCACTGTGATGGTGATTTTACCGATGACCAATCAGGCTCCATGAGGAAGAGTGATGGTACAAGGCACATAAGTGGAGAGCAGCCAGGCCAGCCATGGCCGGTGGCCTCAGATCTCTCCTTCCTGCTTGCCACTTGAGTTTGTTTCTGCCCAGCTCCAGCAATTCCTTTGTCTAAAGCAAGAACTCACCATCCTTTCTAGCCACGGGGGTGTCTGGAGGCAAACACAGAGCACATCAAGAGATGCTTCTTTGGAAAACTAAGAGCCAAAGCAAATTGCAAAAGAAGAAGAAGAAAAGAAACCTGGAAGCAAATGAAGCAGCAGACTAAAGCGCTCTGATGCCCTGACAAAGCTGAAATGTGGCTGCTGTGGAGCCTGCCTCAGGCTGGGCGTGCAGGTGCTGTGTCCCCATCTGGGGCAGCGGTAGCAGAATCCTGACCGGAGACAAGTCAGGGCTAGCAGTGTTTCCAGGGCTGTTGGGATTTCCAGGTCCCTGGGCTGGAGTCACCAGCCTCCAGCGTGAAAATCCATTCTGCAGCTATGCTGAGCTCCTGCCCTGGACCCTCACATCTCGGGGGTGGGGGTGAGGGGAGACACTCGTCTCTATCTTCTGAGATTCCCACCCTGGGTCTCAGACCTTCTCACAGTCATTTTAAAATTAACTCCTTCCTTGAGGTCTTAATAAATAATTTTAAAAATCAGCTAACACTTATTGAGCCTTTACTTTGTGCCAGGCGGTTAGTACTTTACAACTCTATGAGGTCAATAATATATTACTCATGAAGCAATCAACACAGAGAGGTTAAGCCACTCGCACAGGCTACACAGCTCGCGAGTGCAGGAGGCAGAATTGGAACCCAGCGCCCGTGCACTCCTTCGGCACCCCCCACAGTGACGCCGGCCTGAGGATCTGTAAGTGGAAAGAGCAATCTGGGAAGTCGGGCAGACAACTCGACATTTACCCTACTTGTCCCTGGGCAACCTGGTTAACCTGTCTAATCTCTGAGTCTCAGCTGTCCCCTCTACAAAGCAGATGCAATAAATACACTCCGTGGGGCTGTGTCCAATCTAAGACACAGTAGGTCCTCAGTTACGTCCTTCACCCGTCCCTGTTTCAACTCCCCTTCCAGTTTTGACTGTCTGTCACACTTTCATTAGACACCAAGCAAGGGTTGGCTTCTTCATGTTCTGTTCTAGTCTATTCTGTGACTACTTTGAGCCTATAAAGTGTGGGACCCAGCACCAGGCACTGTGGGGCTGGGTCTCGGGGAATGGGACCGAAGGCGGGGACGTCCATCTAAGGTGGGCAATGAGTGGCAGAAGCTGTGAGAACCAGGCTTTAAGCTGGTAGGAACTCTCCTCCTCCAGCTTGTCCCCCTCTTGCCGGCCCCCTGCCAGGGCAAACAGGCACTTCTTGTCGCTTCCCCGTGCACAGCTTGCACCCTGCAGGGCACCCACCGGCGGCCCCACTCCCCCTCTCCTGTGGTGGGAGCCACTGCTCCCAGCTCACATGCAGGCGCATAGGCAGCTTCAGAGCCCTGGGACTGCCCTCCCTTTCCGGAACCTGGAACCGTTCATTCAGCGGACTGTGGGCCATACCCCAGGCACTGGGGACAAAATGGAAGATGACAGGTCTGCCCTCAGGGAGTTCAGCTGCACCCCTGCCCTCTGCTGTCTCTGATGTTCTCCTCACTTGATTAACACGGGACACATCTTTCTAGAACATTATTGTTTCTTTCTTCCAGTAAAGAATTACTTCACTAGAACAGTCACCTAACATGCAAGTCTTCCCCCTGCCTCACCCTAAGAAAAATGAGAAACAGTTATAAATATATATGTATATATGTATGTCCTTCTTACGCACCCCCTATTTACCAGATATTTCACACACAACAACAATCCTGCAGGTGCGATTTTCCCCATTACACAGATGAGGGGATCATGGAAGCTCACGCCAAGGCGAGCTGGTCTGAACCAAGGCCATGTGCCTGCCCAGTCTGTGCGCTTTCTACAGCCCCGGGCTGCCTCTGGCCCCTCCTTCATCTGGATTTTGTCCTCTCCCATGCCTAGGTTCCCTGCAATCTTCTCGTTCATGCAGTCCCAGAGGAGGTCAGCCTCACCCAGACCAGGGACAGCAGCAGCAGCAACATGCCAGGCACCACCTCTGATTCTGTGATGAGTTTGTCTGCATTACGCCCTGGCTGGAGCGGTTCTGGGACTGCTGCAAAGCATGTGGGTTTGCTGATCCATTTTCTCGCTCCTTCCCTGACCCTGGCCCCTTCTGCTCCCCACCCCCAAGGCTGGCCAGCAGCCTACCCGCCTGCCGACCTTGGTTCTGCCTCCTTGCACATCTCGCTCGGGCCGGCAAAGGAGCTTCGAACTGCTGCCACCCCAGGCAGCCGAGCCCGTCTCGCTCGACTCAGAAAAGAGGGCTCGAGTCTCTGCTGAGTGCCAGGCACTGCTCTGGGTGCCGCAACAGGCAAGAAGCAAAAGGAAAACACAGGGGCCTGGCCCCTCAGCAGCTCGGGGTCAGAAGCTCGGGGTCAGAGGCTGGGAGAGAAGCAGACAGGAACAGACGCTGCCAGCACAGGGCAGGTGGTGAGGGCGCTGTAATGGAGTCCTCACATATCAAAGCTGCGGGGAAGCTTGCTTTCCTGTTTGAACCCCTCCATTTATAGATGGGGGAACAAGAGCCCACAGGAAGGCAATTATATGAACAGATGTCATGTAATAACAGCCAGCACTTCTAAAACCCTTACTAGGAAATAAGTACAGGTCCATGCACTTTACCTGCGTGAACTCAACGCCCTCAGCAGCACTCCGAGGCGGGCACCGTTGCACTCCTCACTTAAACATGAAGAAAACGAAGCACCGAGGGGTTAAGTACCTGGTCCAAGTTCCCATGGCTCATAAGTGGCAACCTGTGTTGAACTTAGGCAGTCGGGCCCTACACTGTTGTCTTTCTAATGTACTATGAAACAGAGGCAGAGCCTACCTGTGGAAGTAATAAGAAGGCTTCTTGCCGGAGTAACTCATAGGCCTGGTTATAAAAACAGTGAACCTTGGTTATCCAGAATCAACTAAGAGGAAACCTTAATTAATCAGAGGCTTCAACTGAGAGCTCCCAAACACTGCAATGTACAAGGCAGTGTGTGGACAAAGCCCCCTATTCCCAAAAAAAGAGTTAACCAAGAGGAACCAGCTTGATGGAAGGGACTTATTCAAGGAAGGAGTAGCAGCTCAATCCTCTTCCCCTTTTATGTCTGGCTTTCCACACATGCTGCCCCAACCAGTGAGATCTTTAATGTCCTCAAATGTCACTTCTTGAGGCAAGGAGACCAGCTCAGACACCTTAAAAAGATGCCCAGTGATACGGATTGAAATTTTTCAAAAGAAGGTTCTAGTAAAGCCTTGGTCAGCCAAAGACTTCTATTTCCCAGAATCTCCTCTCTCTCTCACACACACACACACACACACACACACACGTACACACACACACACACACACACACACACGTACACACATACGCGCGCACACACACACACACAGAGGCACTCTGGTCTCTGGTTCATCAAGAGTCTTCTCCAATTTTGCCGCATGAGTTTCACAATAAATAGTTACTAGTATACAAGCTACTCACCAACCACGGCCAGATTATGTTCTGAGCCACAAGAGACCTATAAAAAGAAAGTAAATTATATTAAAGAAAGAAAATGTACAGATATTTCAGCTTTCATATTTCATGATCACAGCTATTTTTTAATAATACTAACATTTATTTTTGGCAAATTTAGGAAGTAAAAAGGGACACCATATACAAACACTGACTATAATTACAACATACTCACAACTACATTTTAAAAAATGATTTAAAAATTGGATGAAATACACCAAGATATTAATGTGTTTGCTTTTAGGCAGTGAGACCATGAGTGATTTTTTTCAAAAATCCCTTCTCCTTTCTAGTTTTTAGTATTTTTTAGACTTTCTATAATGAGCATGTGTTACTATAAAAATAGAAATATAAGGCAATACAAATGACACTTCTTGAAAGCTGAACTAAGAAGACCGTCACTCTCATCTGGACTGATAACACGAACAGAAAATTTGGGGGAAACAGACTCGTCCAAGGACAAACGTTTGACTTTTGTCATCTGCTCACTCTCCCTTTTCCCTTCCCATCACACACACACCGGTCGTTCTCCAAACACAACATGTTCGCTCACAACTCTGGGCCTTTGCACATGCTGTTCCTCTGCTTGGACTGATCTCTCCTCAACCGCCCACCTAGGAAACTTCCACGTGTCCTTTAAAATCTCAAAGGGTGCACTGAGACTCCTCTGCAGTTGCTTCTAGGCAGCCTCAAGCTCTCCTTCCATTGCACAACTTATACAGACCCTCACTGTGGCAATTATCTGGCGGCCTTTTACGTGTCTTCCTGTCTCCTCCCTAGACTGCATGTGCCTTGAGAACAGGACCAAGTCTCCTTCACCTCTGCGTTGTGCAGTTGGACTGTACGAGGCCAGGGACTCGGCTAACATCTGCTAAGTAACAGAAGGAATGAAAGAACAAAACACATAAAAGAACAAACACCTAATTTACAAAAGACAACCATGTGGCGTTCTGAGTCCAGTGTGCACCCAGTGAGAGACCCTTGTGCCTTTCAGTCCCTGGGCGTCCCTACTGCTGCCAGGAGGAAGTGACTGGGGATGTAAAAGCAGAACCGTCCTCCGAGTACTAATTAAAAGGAACTCAGCACTCTGGGGAAGCATCCGGTGACCTTTATCAGGATGCTCACTTCAGCTCCTGGCAAGAGGAAGTCTCCAGGTACTCCAGGAATGTTAATGCAGGAAGGGCCTTGAACATCTCCTAGTCCGATCTTTCTACATTATGAAGAGAAAACTAAGGCTTGGGAAGAGGACAGAACTTGCCTTGGGTGCCAGAACAAGCATGTGTCAGAGCTAAGACTGGCCCTGGCCAGTATGGTTCAGTGGGTGGGGTGGCATCCCACGAACGGGAAGGTGGCGGATTTGATTCTTGGTCAGGGCACCTGCCTAGGCTGCAGATTCCCTAGTCCAGGCGTGTAAGAAAGGCAACCATTAGTGTTTCTCTCACACTGATGTTTCTCTCCCTGTTTCTCCCTCCATCTCTCTAAAATCAATAAGCATGACCTTGGGTGAGGATTAAAAAAAAACACCACCACCAAGACTAGAACCACTCTGATTCTCTTACAAGTTCCTTTCCTGATGTTATAGCTTCTCACTCTTTCCCAGTGTAAACCACTCGGAAGTGATATTCAAAGGTAATCAGCATAGGCCCCTGACAGTAACAGAGCCAAAGGCATTGAGCACTGAAGGCCAAAGAACACATTGGTAGGTGAGAAAGGACGGCAGGGCGTCTGAGGCTCTTTTCCTTATAAAATCTATGCTTCCCAGATCCCAGCTTCTACAGGGAGGAGGGCTACCCACACTTAGGTGGACTCCCTGACTATGTCTGGCAAAGACGCCCCTGTATTTTTTATCCCGGTGAAGATTCCCAGGCTGTCCAGTCTCAGGTCCTTTGAGACAGGCTCTGTGTCTAATTTATTTGAGAGGTTCCCCCTGACTTACCCAGGGCCACACACAGCACAAGTTCATTATATGCTTCCTGGTATACTGAGGCTGGTTGCCTAGGTTCTGTCATAGGAAGATGTTTAGGTTGAAAAACTGGAAAAAACTTAGATATCTAACTTCAGGGGAGTGCTTATGTAAATTATGATGGAGCCACCTGATGAACTATTACACAGACTTGGAAAATGATGTTTACCATAAAGGAAAATTCTCATGATATCCTGTGAACTGAAAAATCGCCGAAAAACTGGAATACGTACAATGATCTGATCCCAACTCTACAATAAAACGCGAGTGAAAGGCTGGAGAGGGCCCATCAACGTGGCGACAGCGACCGACTCTGGACTAGGATTAGACAGACACCACAAGTGGGGTTTTTTCCTTTCACTTTTTCAATGCTATGTATTCTTATAACTGGAAAATAATCCATTAAAAATAAGAAAAATAAATATAGTGCAGTTTCTACCACAGAGGAAAAAACCCCTGCCTGCTATAAAATCTGATATGTTCTAAAGCAGTGGAGGGAAAAGATCTGAAGGACATGTGACAAAATTATAAGGGCAGCTTACAGCCTCTCTTTTTTGCATGTTCTTCAATGGTGGTGGTGGCAGTAGTGGTGACGGTGGCAGTAGTGGTGACGGTGGCAGCGATAAAAGCAGGAATTAAAGCCCCCATACACTGAGGACTCATGTGCCAGGCGTCAAGCCAAGGCACTTCCTAGACATTATCACATCTTAATCATCACAATAATCTTTTTCAGGTAGGTGTGACTCTGCTCATTTTAGAGATAAGAAACTGAGCACATACATACTAAATAGCTTTCATAGCCAGCTAAAGTGGCAGTAGCAGAACTAACACCCAGGTCTGCCTGATCTCCAAGCTCCTGTTCTGTACTGCTAGATCACGTTACTTTGTTTTTTAAAAATAAAGTCATATCATTTCATAAAATGCAGACAGAGAAAGGGCCTGCCTCTGGCTGCCAAGGTGCAACTTGGGGCTGCAGACTGCAGAGCTGACCAACCTAGAGGACCGGAGGCTTCCAGAAACAAGCCACTGACAAATGCCAGCATCAGGCAGCAGGTGCTGCTCTGAATTAATGAGCGAGATAGTGATGAATGGATTTCGTCAAGGCAAAGTGGAGCTTGAAGCTCAAAGCTCCCCTGCTTCCTGCTGTCTGTGCATTGGCACCGAGGTCAGGAGATTGAACACCACAGGCCACAAAATCCCAGTGCTACACTCCTTCAGCAAGATTGTATCAATGGCCATTTGCTTCGTATTGCTCCTGTCAGCATCTGCCTACCACCCAGCTGCAGGCAGCTTTCTAGAAGACTCAGTGGCAGTGTGCCCGGGAGAGAGAGACTCAGAGCCAGGAAGTCGGGTGAACCCTCGGTCCTCTGCTTCGTGGCTCTGAGACCTCTAGCCAGGTGTTTACCCCCTCAGGCCTCAGTGTTCTCAGGTGTACACAGGTACACGACAGTGGCTGTCCTGTCTGCCTCACAGAATTGCTAGAGGACAAGCGAGACAACAATCCACGCCCTCTCATCCATGCATCTCACCTTTCTCAGACGAATCTGACTGAGGCATGCCCCTATACGAAGTCTTCATAGGCTCCCAGCCCTGGGAGGGTAGTATAATGCACACAGTGTGGCTTAGAAGTGGGAGGAACCCCCTGTTTGCCTCATTCCCTCCCTTGGCTACCCATGAACCCTCCACCCCAAATAACGTATTCCCTTGGTTCCATTCACACCATATTTCTCTAAAGAACACTACGCAATTTTAGGCTTGTATGCATGTTATTATTCTCCTTAACTGGAATTCCCATTCTCCCACTGCCTACATAGCTAAATCCTTCAAGATTGCTCAAACATCACCTCTTTGTAAAGCTGTCCCTGACTGCGCGTGGCAGAGGCAGCTGCTCCACCCTGGCTAGTCCCACAGCATGCAGCACCATGGCCCTACTACACATGAGGTATCTATCTGTGAACTGTGCATGAGTTGGATGTCACTGTCTCTGACACTCAGTCCAGTGCCTGCCGAGCAGCCCAAGCGCAAGGAACGAAGGGCAGCAGGGGGGTGATATAAAGACGAGGAGCCCAGAGCAGTTAGACCACCCCAAAACAAATGTTAGTAATGATGTGGCCACTCCAGCCCACTGGAGACAGGCATTGAGATCCATGGTGCGGGCAGGGAGGGAACAGCGCTGCAAGGATGGCACAGAGGTGACAGGGGCATCAGTAGCAGAGCCGACTTCCAGGAACTCTAGCCCAGCAAAGCACAGTAGACCAGCCCCGGAGCACAGCCCTGGGAGACACAGTCCCACTCTAGAGAAAGTGGGTTCCAGCTCACTGAATGGGACCTTCAAGTAATGGGGGACACACCTCCCCAAGGGTGAGGAGTGGGACAAAGGTGGCTGTGGAAAGCTGTCGGGACCAGTGCTGCTCAAACTAGAGGGATCTTCTCTGTTCAGGCATCGCAGCCTGAGGAGGCAGCTGCAGAAGAAAGTGTCCAAACCCCCAGCTGCCAGGAGGCAGAGATCCCCCCGCAGCCCTCCTGCCAGGCTAGACCCCGCCAGTTCTTCTGAGGGGAGTTGCTTGGGGACCTCCTGAGGGCTGTACTCCACTAACTGCAGCTGGATGAGCGGGGACAAGAATTGACTGGTAGTAGGTGCCCGGTGAATATATGCTAAAGGCATTAATGAGTTAAAAGAGTAACTAAATGGGCCCTGGCTGGTGTAGCTCAGTGGATTGAGCGGGGGCTGCGAACCAGGCATCGCAGGTTCGATTCCCAGTCAGGGCACATGCCTAGGTTGCAGGCCATGTCCCCCAGCAACCGCACATTGATATTTCTCTCTCTCTCTCTCTCCCTCACTTCCCTCTCTAAAAATAAATAAATAAAATCTTAAAAAAAAAAAAAGAGTAACTAAATGAATAGGCAAAAATTAGACTAACATGAAAATGTTTGCCAAATGTTGAATGTGAGCACTTTAGATCTCGGCAGTACACTTGGGCCATTTCTAAAAGCAGACGACTGGCCCTTTTGAGTGCTTATGGCCAGGAACCTGGCTAACTGCTTTGCTGTTTTATCTCATTTAAACATATACGTGAGAGATGGATGGACTCTTTTGTTACAACTGCTCTGGACCAGGGTTCGAAGAGGTAAAGGAACTTACCCAGTGTCCTACAGCTAATGGAGATACAGGATTCTGTGATCATTCTGCTCCAACCTTTCTGGCTTCCCAACTGTTTGTTAACCCTTCTTGTCTGCATATAGGATGGAAACACTCGCCTCACCCAGGTCCTTACTTCCAGGAACCCTGTGTCAATTGCCAGGGACCTAAAGGAGGAGAGTCCTAGACTCACTCACAAGGCCCAAACAACATCATCCTGGGGCTAGAGGAGTCCTCCTCTGGGCCCATCAGGAAGCTGTTTCAGGGCTTTTTCTTAGGGGAAAAGGCTGTTAAGTGGCAATAAGGCTTTGTCCCCTGCCCTCCCTGTGGAAGCTGCTACTTCGCGGGGACCAGGACCTTCACCAGACTTTTCTCTGAGCATGGGGAAAAAAGAGCGGGGCGGGTACAAACGGGACTCGGGAAGCAGCACTGCCATGCCAAGGACAGGAAGCTCAGCCAGGGACCGCCCTCACCTTCTGCTGAGCAGCTAGTGACAGCCCAGGGACCACCTCGGGATGCGCCCGGGGGGGCTGCTGATTGGTTCCTGCTGGTGCCAATGGGCCCAGCGCCCTCAGATGCTATGACAACAAGGCGCAAGTGCGGAGGCACGTGACACCGGAGTGGGGGAGGGGCGGCCATTCCAGAGGACTCGGAGGAGGGACTCCAAGCCTTCGCTCCCCCTGCCTCTCCGAGCGTGCTTGGCAGGCACAGCCCCCAGGAAGCAGAAGCTGGGAGCAGCTCCAGAATGGCAGCCTCCGTTGGGGTTTACGGGGAAGAGAACGGGCGCCTTTGCTAGAACTCCGCCTGAACCCAGTTGCCATGTGTGTGGAGCTCTGGGGAGACAACCAGAATCTCCAAACCTGTTACAAAAGCAAGGCTGGGAGGCTGGGCATGTTTCACAGGCAAAATGCAATCCTGCTAGCCAACGGAGTTTTACGCCTGGCTCAGAAATAACCCCAAATGGAGAGCACATGGTGACAGCAGGGAGGCAGCCCCGTTCGTTGCTTGCTTCTGGAAGCACTAACCTTGGGAAGATACTTTCGACTCCAAGTGTGAGGTGAGGGCTTGAATTTCTGCAGCCTAGATGCCAAAGGAGGTCAAAAAAATGAGACCTCCCAGCCCAGTGGCTCCATCTGTCCTCCCCCTCAAAATCCTGGATTCCTTTTTTTCAAAGCACATGATATACCTTAAAAAAAAATGAGGCTAACACTAGGTCCTACCTCCACAAACAGAGAGGCTGGGGCGGGGAGGAAGAAAGCTGACATTTGGTAAGTGCCTGGGTGCCAGGCATGCGACATTAGAGAATTTTACTTCACCCGCATAGCTCACACCCTCCGCTACTCTGAGAACCGGGACTCTGTCTCCCGGTTCAGCGGGTCAGCAAGCACACCTAGAAGAGTCGAGGCACTGGCCCCAGGTCCCACTGGGAAATACACCCAGGCTGGCCTTGATCTGAAGCCTGAGCTGAAGCACTCCACACACTGCCTTCCGCTTCTGACACTGGTGCCAGACCACCCGTCGTCGGGGGTTAGGCCTGAACTGCCAGTGACAGGCAGATCTCCGACCCTTTACCTCCCTCCCGCTCTGCCTCCATCCCGTCAACCCTGTTTCCTCCAAGCTGACTTGATTTCCAACTGCCACCGTCTTAGTTCAGTCCTTGTCACACTAGCCCGATTCTTTTAAAAGACACAGGTGACGTCGAGGTTTCTTCTCTTGTCACATCATGATCTCGTTTTTTAAGTTGTGAGAGTCTCAGAGGCTCCTTACTTCCCACCGCACTCCCTCCTTTCCTGCACAAACCTCCTAATCCAGCAACACAAGTCTCTCCTCAGCCCCTGGAAAATCTGTTGCCTTGCCTTTGTGTGTTTCTTGTCACCACTCTCCCTTCTCCATACTATTCTAAACCTGACCGCCTGACCAACCCCACAAGTCCCAGTCCAAAGTCCATTGCCTTGAGGAAGCCTCCCACCTCGCTGTGGCCCCAAGGAGATCTGCCTTATCTCACATGCTGCCACCTGCCTTGGCTGCAGTTTGCTTTTGCCAAGTCTGCTTTGTGGTGTCGGTAACGGGGGGTACGGGTGTAAGCCGTGTCTCCCCAGCCAGTGTGAGGCAGTGGGAAGGGCTCTTGCTATGGAACCAGGGAACCTGGGTTTGCGCCCTGGCCCTGTCCCTTCCTGGTCATGTAACCTCGGGCAAACGTCTTTGCTTCTGTGGCCTTCAGTTCCCTCATCTCTTTTTGAATTTAATCTTCATTGTATTTTTTTTCCAATATCATTTAGTCCCCTCATACTCCCCTCCTCCCAGCATATCTCATAAATTCTAAAACCCTTTTGTGGCCTCCCTACCCTCCCCACAAAAATCTGCAAAATAAAATTCACTTTGAATTGAACCCTGTTCTACAGATACATTTCCAGAACCCATAAATTATAAAAGGAAACTACAAACATTAGGAACTGGCATAGGTTCACTATGAACGGTTCATTTCATTTTTCAACAAAGTTAGTCTACAGGCAGATAAGGAGAGGGTTTCGGAAGTATCTACTGAATCAGAATGTAACATACACAATAAGTAGGATACAGCACACGCAGTTGAACTTGCCAGCCATTCAGATTGCTTGCTTTGCCCTCAGTGCGCTCCTAGGGGCACTCCTCTTTCCTGCATTGCCACACCGACGCTCCGTGCTCCTGCTCCCTGTGCCTGTGGTTGGACATCTGTCCCAATGGGTTAATGCATGAATTGACCCAGACTATGAAGTGACCTAATGTGAAAATTCCGCCCGAAAGTGGCTGAAGGCTGTGAGTCCTCTAGCCTAGTTGGCAGCTAGAGCACTAGCCGGAAGAAGCGGACACAAGGAAGAAGAGTATAAGAAGGAGCCACAGGCAGAAGCGTTGGAAGCGGCAGGAACAGTCAAAGTAGGGATGAATAGCTAAGTCGCCAGAATGTGAGAGTTCCGGGGCTTACGAAGGTCTGAAAGGGGTGTCCAACCTTTTGGCATCTCTGGGCCACACTGGAAGAAGAAGAGTTGTCTCAGGTCACACATTAAATACACAAACATTAATGAAAACTGATGGGCAAAAAAGAAGGTTTTAAGTAAATTTATGATTTTGTGTCGGGCCGCCTTCATAGCCATCCTGGGCCACGTGTGGCCCACAGACTGAGAGCTGGACAACCCTGGAGGATTTAGCTGCCTTGAGTTCTGAATGGCCTTTCCGTTGTTCTTTTATGAGGCTTCCCCTGCGTTCCCTACTTACGCCCATCCTTACAGTACTAAAGTAACCTGAGGGTCCGTGCAGGCTAGAAGTGCCTAACACAACGATGCACTTGGGTTGTAGCTAAAACACACCTTTAAGTTACTTATATTCCTGGGCACAGGATGGAACCATGGGAGCTGATCAACCAAACTCAAAGACAGGCAATTAGTAGCTTCAGTCCAGCCAAACACACTATAGCATGTTTCTCAAACAAATTTTACAGTTGCCTTAAATAGCCAAGAAAGGCCGAAGTTAAAAAAGACTGCCAATACAAAGTGCTGGTAAGAACCAATGGAACTCTGTTCCATAGCTGGCAGGAATGGAAATCCAACAGCCACTGTGAAAATCTGCCAGCATCTGCTACAGCCAGATACACACACGCAGGCCGGGAGCCCCCGGCGCTCACAGCGGATCATTATTTCCATCAGAGGGCTTATCCGAGAATGTTCACCACAGCTTCATTTATAGTGAAAACATACAACCGCCTAAAATTCATCATCAGTAGAATGGATAAAGGGTGGTATATTCAGAAAACATTATAACAAGGGGGAAAACCCTACAGCTATTCACAACATGGAGAAATCTTCAAGAATAACAGTAAACCAAAGAAACCAGGCATAGAAGAATAAAACTGTATGCCTCTACTTCTATGAAGCTCAAAAGTAGGCAAAACTTATTTTAAGTAAATAATATAACCTCTGAAGAGATGAAAAGAATTAATCCTGGTACCTTTTAAATATGGTACTTTGAATAAAAACTTTTTTTTTTAGAGAAACTTTTTGTTGTTGTTGTTTAAAAACAAAAGCTGCAAAAAAAGTCTTTAACTCTACTTAGTGGATTTTTAAAAATCATACTAGTGTGTACGTATTGATTCTGAAAGCATTTACTGGGTACTGTAGGAATCAGCAAACAAGGAAATGTTCTGATGTTGCTGGGAGCTGGAGTTCCCACTGTGAATGAAGGAAATTAGCATGGGGGGTGGCAAAAAGGAGCCCCGTGGACACTGCATCAAAAACAGAGGTATCAGGGTGAACTCACAGTTTCACACACACGCACACGCACATGCACACACACATACACCTCGAATTAAACCAGTATGAAATCGCCTAAAAGAAATGACACCCCAGAATCAATGAGTTCACTTGGTACATGAATTTTGGCTTTTAAATGCCATTCAACTAAGAGGAATCAGAGCTCTTGGAGAAATGGCTGGTTCTAGGGTTGGGGCGAGGAAAGAACAATTTGAGCCTGAAACATCAATTTGTGCCAAGAACAAAGGAAGTGATCACAGAGTGATCGGGACATGTCAGAAGGATACAGGGACCAGCTTGAAGGGTCTCCCACTGGCTAAATCAGGGAGAATCTGGGATCAAAATGAGTAATGACAACTGCAGATTATAACTCAATCAATAAAATAAAAATTCATGAGTACACACTGAATAATAAATAGGGAGCAGGAGAAGCTGCTCCTTATAGTACGATGTCAAGGATAACAAATGTAAAAGGAAAAGCTGCATACGAAAATAATTTTGCAATAGTAACAGTTCATTGAGGGAAGAATTATTAATGCATGGTAGAACTGCTGGGCACGTCTGTAAAGGAACAAGATATTTACATAGTCTCAAAGGATCTCTCCACAGATTACTCCTTAATTACAAAGTTTGAGAAATGGTGACCTTACAGCAAAGAGAGGAGGCCACATCATCTTACCCACATGATCTAAATTAGCATCACTGATAACGACATGACACCACTCATTTGGTTCTCCTGCCAAAAGTGCCCAAGTGAGACCTAACCCTGGGGGAAAATCAGATAAAACCAAATTGAGGGCCATCATATAAAACAACCACAAAACAACTTTCCTGTACTCTTAAAAAATATCAATGTCATAAAAGATTTTAAAAAGCTATTCCAAATTAAAGGAAGCAAAAAGACATGACAAATGCATGCAATATATGATCCTGGACTCGCACCTGGATCAAAGTGAGTGACTTCCAGGACAGATATTATTGAGGCAACTGGAGAAACACAACGATGCTCTGTGGATTAAATAACAGTAGACTATCAATGTTAAATCTTCAGAAAAGAGAGAGAGGATGCAAATGTGGCAAAATGTTAACATACACTGTGCCTGGGTGAAGGATTAGAGAGTCCTTGATATTATTCTTGTAACTGTTCCATAAATTTGAAGTTATTTCAAAACAAGCTAAAAAATTTTTAAGCAAGCACAACTAATCCAAGGTGAGAGTGCAGAACAGTGGCTAGCTTTGGGGGGTGTACTGGAGAAGACACAGCGGGGAGGCTTGCTGGGGTGCCCGATTTGGGTGATTACCCAGCCGTGTGCAACAGTAAAATTCGCTGAGTCCGGCCCAAAGTCCGAGGCTTGTTAAGTCATTTGATCTTGAGCCCGAGGTCTGCACTTTCTTTCCTGAGCCTTCATTGTCAAGTGGGTTCCTACACTTGCCTCACGGGATTGTGAAGACTCACCGAGATCCGGTCTGCCAAAGAACCCAACCCAGCTCCTCGTACCTAGGAGTTCAATGTTGCTTCTGTCTCCCTTGATATCCCCACTCCTTTTATATTATAAAGCCTCTGAAAAATGTCTTCATGTGTGATCAATATCAAGGTATTTTCATTGCTGTGGTTTTAATACCGGGCCTCTCTTCATAAAGGCTCCCATGCAACGAGGGTATTTCGGATCTCCGCAGGCTCCACTGCTGCCTGGGCCCCCGCGCAAGCCACTGCGGTGCATGCACAGTGGGTCTTGCGTGTATGCCCAGCTCACAGGCCGTGCAGTGAGTGCAGCTAAGCAGGCATGGAGGTACCGGCGGCTCAGCCTTGAGGTCGGAAGGCTGAACATAATCTCAGGATGTTAAAATTTATGGGCTACATGGGATAATCTGTCACTCAAACCAATGTTCCTCAGGAAACCCGCAGGCTCGCAGAAAGAGAACTAAATCTCTTCCTCAGCCTTTGCCGCACTGAGGCCGTCAGACAAACAGGGAGTCTTATCCTGGCCTCAGCTCTTGCGTGGAATTCTGCAGCAGCTTCCTTGGTGCCCCTTCCTCTCCCTGCTCTGCCCAAACACTCTTGCTAAAGTACACGTGGATTACTTTGCTCCCCGTTGCCCAAGCCCAGATTCCTCTGTCTGGTATTGAAGATCCGCTGTGGTCTGGGCCGAGTGCGGCTCTCCAGTTTCCCCAGTAGAACTATCCACCAACACTCGCATTCCAGCCTCATCAGACCCCTTACACTGCCACCCCACCCCCACTTTCACCATGCCCGGCTCTCGCTGTCCCCTCAGTTCAGGGAAACCTTCACCACTCACCTTGCAGAGGAGGGAGAGAGAAGGAAAAGAATTGCTAACATTTATTAACTACTAAATCCCATTTTAGTACTTTACGTGAATTAACTCATTATATCTTCATTTGATAGATTAACTGAGGAACAGAGTGGTTAAATACCTTGACTAAAAAGCACATAGCTAATAAGTGGCCAGACCACTTCAGAAGTAATTGCTCAATCCTATGGGCCCTGCTATAGAAATAGCATTTATTCCACTTATTAAGTGGCTTACATGTCTGTCTCTTCCCAGATTACATAAAGTATAACTTTCATAAGTATGAAAACTACATCTAACTAATCTCCTTCCTCAGTGCATTGCAGAGTCCTGCACACAGTAGGTCCTGATCAGATGTTTGTTGAAGTCACTCATCTGTGTATCTCACACAGCTCCTGGCTCAGAGTCCAACACATAGTAGGTATTCAGGAAATGTTACTTGAAGGACATCGGATTTATCTACAAATTTCCTCAGCTCCTTTCCAGGGTCTCATAAATGCTCTGAGCTCTGTAAGTAGTGGTTGAATTCAAAGACTACATGATCCCTCAAATGTTTGGAATTTGAGTCAGCAGATAAATAGAACGGCCTCCCTGGACATGACACGTAGATTCCACAAGGCCTGAGGAAGAGCCGCTGGGTGATGCCCTAGGGTGGGAACACATAGAAATTGGCCCCCCAGCATGTAGAGGAAGACAGCACAGCCCCCTCCATCTCAGTCCTACCCCCAACAACAGTAACACCAAAACCAAGCCAGCAGAATGACCCTGAGACCTCTGTGTGCAATGCACGAGAACCTTTGTTGCAGTAGAGAGCTTGGCGGGGCCATTGCCAGGAAGGGACAGGAGCCCCTGAGCAAAGCCTCTGACCAAGAGGCCCTCTGGTACCTTGCAGCCCCTCAATTTGGTTTTTTGTTTAGAACAAGACAAAACAAAACAAAATCTAGAGTGCCGGACCCCAAAGCTTTATTCTTTTTGCAATTAAAAAGTCAAGAATGCAAATAAGATGTGACAGAGAGATCAAAGTTTATCCTAGCAAGTAGGTGCAGCGTAACACTGAGCAGAGCACCAAGAATGACGGCTGTATCTGCTACAGCTGACTGGCGCGCCCCGTGCCCCGGCCGGACAGACTTCCTTCCCCGGCACAGCCCCGCACCCAAGGCTGTCCTGACCCCGGAGGCAGCTTGCCAGAGTCCCAGCACCTTCAGTCTAGTTTCCAGCTGAGCGGTCACCTTCTGGATCTACCGCCATGACTCTGAAACTTTTCTGGTTCAAGACTAAGTTGTGGACTATCATATTCCGTTCTGGGCTACACACACACAAGAGACTTTAAATACAGTTTATTCTCTTTTTCAGATTATAAAAGTTATGTACAGCCATTGCAAAATGATAATAAGGAAAATTTGAAAACCTCTATAATCCCATTGCCCATGTGGTATAGTCCCTTCCAATATTTTCCCCATCAATAATTGTCTGTGTGTGAATAAAATATATATAATTTCAGACACATAGCTCATGCTATCTATGGGTCATGCTATATATTCCAATTTATATCATGACTTTTATACTTAATGTTATGTTTCCCATGTCATCACTCTCATTGAAAATGTGATTTTTAGCTTATGCTCTATAGCATCATAAGAATATGCCCTAATTTCATTATTTCCTTACTGTTGGATTCCTAGATTGCCTTCAATATTTTGCCATTATAAACTATATTGTGATGAACATTTTTTTAAATTCTCACCCAAGGACATGCTCATTGATTTTAGGGAGGGAGGGAGGTAAACATCAATCAGTTGTCTCCTGTATTTAGCCCCACTAGGGACCAAACCCACAACCTAGGCAGGTGCCCTGACCAGGAATCAAACCTGCAAGCTTTTGGTTTATGGGACGATGCTCCAACCAACTGAGCCAAACCTGCCAAGGTGCATTATGGTGAATGCTTTTGAAAAAATATTTTCCTATATCTCCGACTATATCCTTAGGATAAATTTTTCAAAGTAGAATTATTGAATAAAGGACTATGAACCTCTTTAAGGCACTTGTACAATTCAGACAGTACATTTTAATTGGGTCACTGACAAAACAGATCACATCCAGAAGAACAAAATGGGGACAGGATAGTAATACTGAAATAATAACACTGGCTAACATATACTGGGTGTGTATCTCCTGTGACGGGAAGGTGCATAAGAGTTTTGCATGCACTGGTTCATTTAATCTGTGAATTAATCCTGCACAGTATACACACACAGATTTGTATGTATCTATGTCTGCACCTTGGAACCTAGGTTCAAAGAAGTTATTTTGTCCAATATCACAGTTAGTAGGTGGCATAGCTGATTTTAAGTCCAGTTATGTATGATCCTAGTAAGTACCTAATGCTGTGCTATAACTTGTTATATAAAAAGCTGAGAGAAAAAATGAGTATTTCAATCTAAAGAGAAAACCTGGATAGTGCACGGGCCATAGGAAGAAGGGGAATCATCAAACTGCAGAATGAAATGGCATATGTTTCAATGGAGAGAAATGCTTAAAATGTCCAAGTTCAGCTTAATAACAGGAAGGACACTCTGAAAATGAGTTTACCAAAAATGTAAGGGCTGTCTCCAGGTGAGCCTAATCTACTTGCTCTAGGAACTCCTTAGAAGCAGAGAGTTTTCTCTGGCTGCTGGCAGGAGGAAGATTCAGAAAGATTTGAAGCACAAGAAGAACCTAAGAAACCACCGCTGGCTTTGAGGATGCAGGGGCCATCTTCAAGGACTGGAGAGCATCATGTAATTTCCGAGTGTACCTTGAGCCACCAGCCAGAAAAAGGGGACATCAGTCTTTCAACCACAACAAGGAACTGAAATATGCCAACAAGCTGAGCAAGCTCGGAAGTAGAGTGTTCCCCAGAGCCACCGATGTGAGCCCAGCCCAGCTTTGTGAATCCTAAGCAGAAAAGCCATTTGAGCCCATGCAGACTTTTGAGCTACAGAACTATGAGTTAATATTTTAAGAACAATGTTTTAAGCCCCTAAGTTTGTGCTGATTTGTGCAGCAAGAAAAAAACTAATGCATGCTGCTTAAAACACCTTGGGGTATCAATGTTCTGAAATAGAAGGCCTTTTATTCATATTTCTAATGACAATGATGTTTAATTATTTTAAAGAACCTGTTCATCTTGGATGTTCAATAAAAGCAATTGTGATCACACACAAAAAAATCTAATACAGTGGGTAAATGGATAAACAAACTGTGGCATAATATATAATGAAATATTACTTAGCAATAAAAAGGAATAATATACTGACATGCACAACATGGATGAATCTCAAAAACAGGGTGCTGAATAAAGTCAGATGCAAAAGGCACATCTTGTATGATTTCATTAACGTGAAACTCTAGGAAAAACAAATCTGACTTTGACTGATAAAAAACAGAATGACGAACCTAATTTCACCGTGACAGAAAGGCTGGAGTTGGGGCAAGCGGGTTGCCTGGTCCCATCCCCTTCCTGTCCGACTTTTCTGCCTCCACCTGCACCCTTGGCCAAGTGCTGGAGCTGGGGAGGCCCACTCACCAAACATACAACTGCACGCTCATTTCTCTCTCTGCCCCTCTAACAAGACTGAGGGCCCCAGGAGCCCCAAAGGTGGGCAAACAGCACACTCCATCGAAGTCCTTAAAACATGTATTCCAAAGGGAATGAACCAAGTTTTCAAAAAGCTATGTTACATAGATTTCTTTTTTCAAGTTCTTTTTAACGTCATGTTCCATATATAGGCATCATGCTGGGAGGGTTGAGTATTCATAATAATTTAACACTTGTTTAAAAGTCATATTTTAAATCAGTGGCAACCCACAATGGTGACTGAGGAAGTCAGGAATCTGGCCCTGCCTTCAAAACAGAGGTCAAATATTTTTTAATAAAATGCTTTGTCCTAGCAGATCTAAGGTGAAGCTATAAACATGAGCTGCCTGCCAGCTTCTGCCACACGTGGAGGGCTCCACGGCGGGGGCAAAGGGCACGAGCTCTGCAGCCACAGACTGCGGGAAGCCGCCGCAGCGGCCCAGGGTGCACGCCGCTTTGACTTCTGGTTCTAGCACCTATCAGTTCTGTTGACTTGGCCAGGTTACCAAGACTTCCCAAACTGCGATCCCTTTATCCGCAGAGCTGGAATTATAGCAATAACTTCACAGCACTGTCATGAGCATTGGATTGATTACCTACATTGTGTATCTTGGCCAAAGTAGACACTTGCACGCTAGTTGGCCTGCCCCTTTGTCCACAGGCGCGCCAATGGCCCTGAGAAACAAGGGGGAGTGGGAAGTTATTGAAAGGTGGGGAAGGGGTCCTTCCCCCCATACCTCTTTTACTTTTATTTTTCTTTTTAATTAGGAAAGAATTGATTCTCACTCAATGTGTGAGAAATGATAATTTTATGGGCAAACAAAACATTTTTATATTCATCAACTAACAGTGATTTTAGACCTCTAAAAGGGCCCTTTAAAAGCACTGCCTATATTTCCGTATTAATCAAAATGTTGGTGCTATCTTTTAAAAAATGGCATTTTTCCCTTTTATGATTTCAAATTGTCCATCTATAATAATAGAATCCAAACTTGTTGAGTGCTATGTTCCAAGTACAATGCTGAGAGTCTCTATCCTGAATGCATACAAAACATCAGTCCTTAGCACTGGTATCACCTGGAATATATTTTTAAATCTGACTGCTCTTTCTAAGAGTCTACCTACTTACGGCAGCTAAAAATCACCCCAACTTTCCCATTTGATATATGCTAATGTCTTCAACTGCATTTATTATGAAACTAAAATGTACCATTTATTCCCTAATAACCTTTACAATTTATCAAATCAGTGACCCTATCTGGAGGGATTGGCAGGGAAATACAACACACTTCTGACCATTCTAAGTGCTCCGTCAACAACATGAACCACTGTCGTGATTATGTCAATTAAAACCATGTGTTGTTCATCCCATGCATACCAGGTACGCATGGGGGCACATGCTGGAGAAACTGGACTCGGGAAGTATCAAGTGGCATGGACAGTACATCAGAGATTCAAAAACAGACAGGGCCCACCTGAGGGCTCCATTCAGCCGCATGGTAAAAGGCAGCCAGAAGTTCCCCTAATGAATGGCAGGACAGAGGGGTCAGGAGCGGTGGCGGCAGTGGTGGCAAAACGCGCTGAGCATAAATGTGAGTGAGCAATTCACCAGCAGCGAAAACTCCACCTGCACAAAGCAGAACGAACCACCAGAGGGTTTTCCCTTCTGACTCTCCAACCCGTTCTGTTTGTGCTGCTCTGTCTATCCTGCGGTCACCGCAGATCACTTCTGAGTCCCGTCACTCCCCAAGTCCAGCCTCACCAAGGCCTGTAATTCTGTCTCCCTGGCTCTGCTCTCCTGTTGTCCCTCTTCTCTATCCCCATTGTCACTGTGCTATTTCTGGCTCTCAGAACATCTGTACTGGACAATTGTAACAGCTTCTAATTATTTCCCCTCTCTGCTGTTTCCACTTCTCTCCAATTCACTGGGTGCCTAAGGTAACCTTTCCAAGTCTCCACTCTACCAATTCCCCTGCTCAAAACGTACCAATGGCTCCCCTGTGCCTTCAGAGCAGACCATGAATCTTTTAACCGGACATTTAGGTCCATCTGTGAGCAGGCTACAGCGCACTTGCTAAGCCTGCATCCCCACCACATCTTCCCCCACAAGAACCCTGTGTTCAGCCAAGGTGGGCATTTGCTGATGGTCCTCTCTGTGCCTCTGTCTATGACAGTCCCCCTTTTCCTGTCCTAGCCTGCCAGGTCCTTCTGTCAAAATATTACCCATCCTTCACACCCAGTGGAAATCTGCCTTCTCCATGAAGTCCCCCCTAGTCCCCCAGCTAGAAGAAATCTCACGATCCTCAGAATTTCTACAGGACTGTATCCATAGCTCTCAGGACAACGGGCACTTTCTTCCACCACAGCTGTTTGTGCGTGCGCCCCACCCTCCTGCCAGCCTGGAGACCGTCTAGTTCCTGCATTCGCCTTGGGCACCAGGCCCACAGCACAGCAGAAAAAAAATGCATTTGTTTCATCGGGGCCTCAGTTTCCACATCTCTAATATGAACATAACCTAACTCACAGGACTACTGAGAGGATTAAATAAGATAATATATGTAAATTATCCCAGGAGTCACCAAATCCAAAACTCCATTCTTCCCTTTCACAGAGTACCTATGAAACAAATAAAACCTTGCATGCTTTATGGACTGCAAAGAAATGTTGTGATATTTCTCTCACTGAAGGATGGAGGGAACAAATGAGCAAAAGAAAATCATGGAGTATACAGAAGACACGAGTAGCCCGAGAAGCCCGAGTAGCCCCGTCTGGCTGGAAGAACAACACGCTGGGGACGGAGGGTAAGACTAGGCAAGAGTTGGAATGTGCACCCGACAGCTTCAGTGGGCTTCACATTAGAAGGCTGCAGTGTTTAGAGCCCACCAGTCAGCATGATGGATGGAGGATGGACCAGATCACTAAGAGGCTGCTGTCGTGGTCCCAAAAACAGGGCACAAACACCTGGCTGTGGCTGTGGCAGCCACAGGGAGCAGATGGGAATAGTTGGATTTGCAAGGTATGTCCAGCAAAAAAAAAAAAAAATGACAGGGTGGGTGAATGCTGACAGACCCAATGACCAGAGAACTTTTATCAAGCAGAGTCACAAGACTCCGAGCTAGGTAATTAGGAGAACAGGAGAGCCCCCGGGAGAACAGAGGGACAGCTGGCAGGTGGGGAGGGCTTGCAGGGAGCAGCACATGTAGGAAGAACACATTTTACTCTTTTAGTTTGGGGTGGAACACAGGCAGAAATGAGGAGTTCGTGCTCAGTGATCCTGAGGGGCCGAGGAGCCTCTGGAGAAACAAACACAAACCTCCTTGTCTATTATGAGGGCCTACATGGACTTCCTGAACAAGAGCCATGCAGGACAAGGTGTCCCACACACTGGCCCCATGACCCTTTGAGGATCGGGGAGGTCTGCCTGTCAGACAGCACCTGTCCGGGAGGACGTGGCTTCTAGGCCACCTTTCCTCCTTTGCACTGATAAGGCACAACACTGCAAAAAAGGATCCCTGGGTGTTTGATTCTCAAAGAGAAATTCAGAGTTGGTACCTTCCTCAGACAAAGAGCTGGTGCACATAGAGAGGGTAAAGTCTCACTACAGCATAAAATCTAGTCTGGCATTAGTGCCCGAAATTTATGAGCTGGATGACCTTGGGTTAGTCACTTAAAGTCTCTGGGTCTCGGGTATTTTATTCATTAAGAGCTATAACAGTATTTCATGCACCAGAAAGGACCAGGAGATGTCAAGAGGCCACTCAGCCCTAAGATCTACGATTCAGGACTCTCTCTAAATGCTGCAGGTCAGACTGCACTGTCTCTGCGCCCCTGGACCGAGGCTCACTGCAGGAGCCTACGTGATGTGGAGATGCTGAGAAACCTGGCAGGGCACACGGTGGGAATGGGGACAGAAATTCCAACTGTCAGGTCCCAGTCACAAGAAGATACAGCTAGAATATTAAAGCTGGCCCAGGGACAGAAGATAATTAATCTTCAAGGCAATAAAAATATTTAATTCATTCATCTGAGTGAAATGACAAGAGGGAAGATAGATATTTGCTTTTCCTCTCCCTGTTCTGACAAGGTTGCTCTGGATGGATTGTAGAACGTTTAATGAACATTTAATATAAGCGCCTGAGATGCAAACAGGTAAATGATGAGGGCCTGGGCAGCGAGCAGCGGAGGCTGACACTGTGAAGGCTGCAACGAGGGCAGCCATTTCCAGAGCAGAGCTTTGGGAAGAGAAGCTTATTTGCAATCATTCCGGTGACAACAAAATGAGAAGATGGGGATGGATATAAGGGGCGAAATCACAGGATTTGATCAATGAATAGATAGATAGGAAAGGAAGGAAGAGGCACACAGAAGCTCCTTGAGCTTCCTCTCCAGCATCAAAACTGAGAAGTCACCAAAGTAGATAGGAGGACAGGGGTGGACAGGATAGGAAATGGGGGTCTCCATGTCCCATGGGTGGTCTTACTGGACAAGACAGCAGCCATCAGCAGTGAACGCAACAATCCCCCCCTTGCCTCAGCCCTGCAGGCCTTGAAGGCATGACCGCAAACTGCCAGAGCAGTCAGCCCACATCTGCTCTACGCCCTGAACAGAGGGGTGGGTGTCTAGGGCCTGGGGAGTCCATTAGGGAAGTATTCAGGGACTGGGAGAGTAGCAAAGTAGAGGGGAGAGGAGAAAATTATAAGAAGCCCATTGCATTAGACCCTGTGCCAGTTGTGTCTCATATATTTTTTCCTTAGAGGGGGCTAATGAAGGCTCTAAAAACCAGAAAAGCATTTCCGAGGCTGCAAATGACAGCACGGGCCATGGCCTGAACCAGCGGGGCAGAGCGGGGAGTCCTCAAGAAGAGTCTGGGCTCTCCCAGCTGCCCCTGGCAATAGCTAACACGAGTGATTGAGGACTTAGGACCATTCTTAAGTATCCATGAGGGAAAGAAAAGGCTGTGGCCAGGGGAGCACAAGTTCAGGAAAAACTCTTCAGAAGGTGGCCACCACACCAGGCTGAACCTGGCTGGGGCTTTCCGCTATAACTGCAGCCCTGCCTCTCACTTCCCTTTATGTAACCCTGCAAGGAAGACAGGTGACTCTTGAGAAACTTCAAATTACAATCTCTCTTCAGCTTCTCTCTGTCTGTTCCAATCACTTCTATGAACTGTTCAGATGATGTTCGCTCTAGTGACAAGTCCTAGTATAACCCCAAAGTGAGAATATATAGAAATTTCTATGAATGTGTCAGCCTCTGGGTGGAAACCTGCCTGAGTGTGAAGAAGCATTTCTTCTTTCCTCCCCTCCCTTCCCCATGTCCCTTTCTGTCTTTCTTTCTTTCTTTCACCAAATAGCAAGTGCCTGCAAGGCCTACTAATTTGTGAATAAATATATACTTCCAAGACCAGAGAAATTACCTAGAGACATTTAAAACCACCTGCTCTAACTTACGATAACATAAAGTAAAGTAAAGTAAAGTAAAACAAAGAAACCTCTGCTTGGGCCACCTGACTACCAAGGCCACCGAAGCCTGATTTCCAGCACTGGAACACCTGAAAACTCTCCCAACAGGCTTGTTCCATTCTCTTCACTTAGCTCAAGCCGGAGACTACTCGGCTTTCGAATTAGAAACTGCCTTACAAAACACATTGCCCTCAAAGCTGGCTTTGAAAGATCCCATGCAAATGGCTCACTTGATTAGCAAACTTTTCTATATTTATCAGAAAATGGGCACACATTTCTGCGTTTCAGTGATAACATCAGTGCTTGGTCCAAAGACAGAATCCCTTGAATTGAGTGCATCCAAAAGATTCAGGGAAAATTACCAGGGAGACTGTTTTATTCCCACCCTCTGGTTTCTCCTCAAAAGAGAAAGAGATGCTGTACAGAATTAAATGGTCCAACAAAAACTGTCTTTAAAGCAGATTTCAGGGGCTGTATTGAAAACAATTTTCAGTCAAAGAAGCCCAATTTTCTCACAGAATAACATAAAAGTACAGCGGCCTGGATTCCTGCCACACTCAACTTTTCTGACTTAGAGAATTTAGGCCCTTGCTCTGACGCAAGACCCATTCCCACCGAGCATTCTTGGGGAGGCACTGGCCTCCTGGTAAACCAGGCCTGGCCCGAGGATACCATTGTCTAGCGGGGATCCACGTAGCCCAGGAATCCAACGCCAGCCAGAACCAGCTCCCTCCCGCATGGGTAATTCACAGGTAAAGACCACCGGGTATCTCTGAGTTCACCTGCCAGGATTCAGAAAGGTGACACAGGAGTGAAACCAGGAGGAGAAAGTGGATGTTCCTAGAGCCACATTAGAAATAAGGACAAGTGCATGGCTGGTTATAACAGCAATGGGCCGGCTTATGTTCAGCCCCTTCCTTTCCGGGCCTTCGTTTGCTCGTCTATAAAATAAGGAGCTTGACGAACAGAGCCTGAGGGTCCCAGTCAGCTTCAACAGGCTAGATTCTAGCCCCAGATGGGCGGGTAGGTGTCCAGCCTCCACATGGCAGTCCTGAGACCAGCATGGGTAGGCCAGGCCACCTGTGTCTTCTCCACATTTCTTCCTGTTTCCACCCAACTCATTGCTCAAAGCCTAACTCAAGTGTCACTGCCTTCAAGAAGTTTTCCTGACCCTTCTGATTACTCACTCCTCCCTTAAGGCCCCTGATTTGCCTTAGTGCTTAGCATTGAGAGTTTCCGACATGGGTGTGATATAATGGGGGGCGTGCAATGGGGGGGAGGCAAACAGAAACATTACAACCCTTTCGTCATCACTGTGTAGAACTCTCAAACCCACTTCCAGCCCCCTGGCAAACCCAGCTCTGGAAAGCCCAAAGGCTTGCTCCATGGTTTAATACCAGTGGCTAATGATGATTCTGTCTGAACCAATCTTTGGCTTTTTTATTGAGAAAAAGCCATTCCTGAACTGCTAGTTATAAAAGCTTTGTGGTCTGTAGAGAAACAGAAGGCAAAATTGCCACAGGAACAATTACCTGCAACAGAAAGGCGGGGGGTGGGGGGGGGGCCTGCCGCTGGAGCCTCAGGAGGGGGTGCTCACGGCTCAGGCTCTGGGGGACAGTGCCGTGCTGTGGCCACCTGCCGCCGCTGCACCACCTTCCGCAGCGGCTGCAGGTGCTCGAGGCCTGCTTTCTGACCCAGTTTTCTCCCCAATCTCTATTTAGCTGTTCGCTGGTGATGTTCCTGGCATGCCAATCAGACACTGCAGCCCGCAGTGCAGTTCGCTACAACAAATTCACAGTTCCTAGTAAATCCAGTGGAAAAGTACTGTGTCGAGCAGCCTAATTAAACTGACGTAATTTCCACAGCCATACACTTGTATCATAGAAGAAAAAACACTCAGGAAAAGAGAAGGAAATCATGTCTTTGGGATCTTATGAAATCACCTGTGGTTGCGACGCATTTGAAGAATGATTCTGTCCAGGGTCCTTGGAGCCAAGCTGTCCAGGTTGTGGGCCCCGGGCAAGACCCGGGGTGGTGCTGGGAAGAGCACTAGATCACAAGTCTGCAGGCTCCGCTATGGACCCTCACTCACTCTGCGACCTCCAACAGGCTCTTTCCGGCGAGGGGGCCTACCTAACAAAACTGTCATTAAAACAGACTCTTAGTATCTTACTCTCCAGACTGTCAAACTTATGACCAAAAAAAAAAAAAAAAAAATCACGTACTTTCATGGGACTAGTGAGACAAGAACTGAACTAGAGGCCCCGATTCTAGTCCCAGTTCCGCTACCAGCTAATTGCGGCCTTGGGCAAACCACACCAGCCCTTGTGACTTCAGAGACCTCATCTGCAGAGTAAGGATGATGAACTAGATGACCTCTAAGGTCCCGTTCAATGTTAACGCTCACTTCTACTGCACCAAAGATTGAATCAGTCAGCACTACCATGGAGAGGACAGTTCTCAATGTCACCAACCTGGAACACTCCGTTCTGCCCACGCTGGGCTGCTTCTTCTCTTGGTGGGATTTAGTTACGTGTTCTTTCCCACTGTGTTCAAAGACCTTCTATTCTAAAAATATAAGAGGGATACTTGCCTCTTCCTCCTTTAGAAGTAACTCAGCAAATAAGGTCATCTTTTGTCTCATTTCCCCCCCTACCCCGGTACCACCCTTGGAAGAAGATAGTGCTATCATGCAGAGGAGGAGTGAGGGTTACCTAGAGGGAAACCTGAGTGACACCTCTTGGAAAGAGCCAACCAGGAATCAAACATCAGGTTTCTCTTCTGACAGCAAACAGGGACTGCACGTTGAAGGGGGCGTGGCAGACCAGTGCCAGGGTAAGATGAAACAGCATGCCTCATCTACACTCAGCTGCCGGCCCCAGCCATTCTGCCTTCCTCATATTCTGAACCCATTTGCTTCTCTCCTTTCTCACGGCCATAACTTTTGTTCAAGTTCTCATCAACTCGGGCTTCAATCACTGCCACAGTCTTCAGACTCGACTCATCTCTGCCGCCCTCTCTCCCCAGTCCATCCTGCACCCCAACACCACAGTGATCTCTCTAAAATGCTACCCTAAGCGAGCCACTCCTCTCCATAAGGTCCTTCTACAAACTTCATCAGCTTCAGAACAATGTAAGAGCCCTGCACAGCCTGGTTCTCGATGACCTCTCCTCCCTCACCCCTCACCATCCCCACAACCTCTGCTCTGGGCAGGCTGATGTGTGTGCAGCTCCCTGAGTGTTCAGCTTTGGGTCTTCATATGGCAGCTCTTTCTGCCTGGCACTGGTCTGCCATGCCCCCTTCAACGTGCAGTCCCTGTTTGCTGTCAGAAGAGAAACCTGATGTTTGATTCCTGGTTGGCTCTTTCCAAGAGGTGTCACTGAGGTTTCCCTCTAGGTAACCCTCACTCCTCCTCTGCATGATAGCGCTATCTTCTTCCAAGGGTGGTACCGGGGTAGGGGTGGAATGAAACAAAAGATGACCTTATTTGCTGAGTTACTGCCCTCCCCACAACTTCCCCAACCTCCAGCACCACCACCACCACCACCACCACTCCATGCCAACCTCAACTTATTCTTTAGGATTCAGTTCGGACATGATGTCTTCTAAGAAACTCCTCTGACCCCCCAAATCTGGATCACATGTCCCTCCCCCTGTGCTCCCACAAACATCTTTTGTTTATGTCTTCACAACCATCCCCATATTGAATTGTAATGGGCTCCTGATTCCTCGGTCTCCTCAACCATGTTTTAACATTTTGGAACTCCCAACGCCTAAGTACAGTGCTTGACAACGGAATTCAGAAAATGGTTGATGAATGAATGAGTAAATAAATTAATAAATAAACGTGGGAAACCAAGCCTACTTCCCAGGAGGAAACTCAGTTTATCGAAGAAGCAAGGACCAGGAGAAATATGAGACAGGTTAGGAGCAAAAAATCAAGGGACAAAGCAGGGTCAGACCAAGGATAAACTTGACAGTGGGGAAGAGAGAGGCAGAGACCACGGGAGCTCTAGCTGAGGGAGGTGGTGGTAACTCCACAGTCAGCATAGGAAGCTACAGAAGAATCTGGGGTCTGAAAGAAATAAATTTCTTCCTGCTGGAGTCTATGGTACTCTCCCAAGACTAAAAGGATAGAGAAGCAGCAGAGAAAAGTAATACATGGTTTAGCTTGGACTCACAGAAAACACCCGGAGCTAACACCGGAATAAGCCAAGGCAGACCGAAGAGAAGATGCTGGTAGGGAGAGCCCGGAGATACAGCGGAAGGAGAACCGGGTTCGGAGTCAAGCGGCTCCACCAGTCACCAGCTCTGTGACCCTGGAGAAACCAAGCCTTTTTCCGCTCGGAATCTTAGATTCTTCACTGGTAAATGGGAATATAACATCCATTTCATAAGACTGTTCAAGGAACGCATGAGACATACTGTACTTTGGAAACAGAAGGAACAAGGTCATTGGCACCTGTTCTTATGGGTGTTGACCGGAAGACTGGTCCCAAAGCATCTAGTGCTTATAAGTTGTTCTGGATTCCTTGTGAAGTGGAGGAACACATACTGGTTGATGAATGAGTGTCCCCCAAGATATGAGAGACCTGATACGCTACCGTTTCCTGTAGGAGCCACTACTGGAAAGGGCAATGCTTGATCCAAAGGAGCGGCACTAATAATGATGAACTTGTACACTAGGTCAGGACCCAGTGGGGACGGCACAGAACAATGTGTTGTTTTGTGGACCTGTCACAGTATGGATGCCACATTGACAAGATGGCTGAGGTATCACTTCCTTATTAGACTCACACAGAGGATAAGGCAGAACCATGTCTGCAGGAAACGAAGTGTCACCTGAGCGGGGATCATCCTGGGTATAGCCCTCCAACTGGAAAGAGGAAATGGGTATCAAAAGGAATGGAAGCCAGGTTCCTTGATCTTGGACACAAAAATGTCAGGATGTCCCAAGAAGTTATCTCCTGGGAAATCAGCTTTTAGATTGAGCTCTCCACTTAGGCAAGATGGTGCAGCTAGAAAACGGGAGGAGGCCAGAGTCAGGGGGGCCGAGTTGTGCCCAACCTGTGGAGCAAGAGACTCGGTGTCTCAGCCCCAGGGACAGTGAGTTTCACTTCCCCTCCCCTGTGCTTAGTTCCCCACTGCTCCCTCCCCGTCCCTCGGACAAGTCCTCTCAACAGTGCCAGCCTGCCTCAGCTGTGCTCAGCGGACTCGGGGTCCAGACTTGGGCCACCATGTTAAAGGAGGCCTATAGATCCCTCAAGACCCAAAAGGGAAGGTAGGATTGGGGGGGTGCAGAATTGGACCACTTTTCACCTATACACACTTTGAAAATTTCCCTCCAGGGCTAAATTTTACAACTTCTGGTTTGTTTTAATAGTGAGCTAATTGATGGAAATTTGTCTTATTGCATGAAATCTTCATAACACCTTATGAGTCATATACCGGTCATTTACTCATTCCACTTTTACTGAGCATCTACTGCATGTCCAACACAGACAAAGGGGACAATGGAAAAAATGTGGAAATAATACATGCTTTCAGATGTCCAATGTAGATGGAGAGGAAAGATATGTACTCATGAAGCCACTTTAAAAAAAAAGACAAAACAAAAATCTAGCTGTGAATCAGTACCGAAAGTGCTAATATAAAATAGTGGCATAGGGGAGGGAGGGGAGACCAGGAGGGCCTTAAGAGCTCAGGTGTGTGAAGACTTCACCAAGTAGGTGGAGTCTAAACTAAGCCTTAAAGAAAAAATAGTATTTGGATTAAAACTGGGGAAGGAAAATAGTACTTGAAGATTATAGCAGCACTCATTTACTCATTCATTCATTAAACAGACATCGATATAACACCTACTGTGTGCAGACACTGTGAACCTGAGATGAGTAAGATACAACAGCAAACACTGGGAGAACCAAACATGTGGCAGGTATTGTCTTAAGCACTTTACTTGAATTAATTCACTTAATCTTCCCGAAACCCCCACATAGTAAGTTACTGTTATTATCCTCATTTTACACATGAGGAAGATTAGGCACAGAAAAGCTGAGTAACCTGACTGAGTGCTAGAGCCAGGATTCACTCCCACTTACACTGGTCCTGAGCGGCCTTCCTTTCCTCTGCAGATTTACTGAGGTGTGACTGACATGTCCATTAGTGTGGACAATTTGATAGGCTCTGACATATGCATGAGGCCAGCAAAGCCCTAGCTGCTGTGGCTCAGTTGGTTGGAGCGTAGTCTTGTAGACCGAAAGGCCACAGGTTCAATCCCCAGCTGGGGCATGTATGAGAAGGCAACTGCTCAGCGTCCTCTCTCACACCTCGATGTTTCTCTCTCTTTCTTCTCTCTCTATCTATCTACCTGCCTTCCTTCCTCTCTCTCTAAAAGCAATGAAGACAAATGTCCTCTGATAAAAAAAAAATAGTTATAAAACACCCAAAAGTTCCCTCAGGCAGCAGGGCAGCTTTAACAATGACTCACTGACAGACACAGGCAAGTCGGGTGGAGAGGTCGAAGGTCACTAGTTTGAGGTTTAAATAAAGACAAGTTTATTTTTATTTTTTTTATACTATGATGTGATCCTTTACTTTCAGCTTTGTGAGGTCAGGGCTTGTGTCTTAATTTATGTCTGCATTTCTAGCTCTACTGGGTATACTTGTGCAGCTTCTGGGTCACAAAGTGTGGTTTTTTTTCTAGGAAAACAGGGACCCAGAATCCATATCAGCTTTACTCAACCATTGTAACAGCGAGAGAAGTTTCTCTAACCTTTCCAGAAAATTAATTAAGTTTCTCCTTGCTATTATTAGCTAATTTTGTTTTACTTGGAGTAAATTCTTCCTAATCAGAACGTGAACCTAAAGGTTTTTTTTTAAGATTTTATTTACTTATTTTTAGAGAGGGGAAGGGAGGGAAACATCAATGTGTGGTTGCCTCTCATGCGCCCTCTACCAGGAGCCTGGCCCATAACCCAGGCGCGTGCCCTGACTGGGAAGCAACCAGCGACCCTTTGGTTCGCAGGCAAGTACTCAATCCACTGAGCCACACCAGCCAGGGCTAAACTTTGTTTGTTCTTATATTTTTTCCATTACCAGTTAGTCTCCTTATACCCGCTCCTGCCCCCCACAATCACCACACCGTTGTCTGTGTTCATGAGTGCGTTTTCCTTTATGCTCTGTCTCTCCCCCCTACCAGCCCCCTCTCAGCGGGCATGCTGCCATCTATGAGGCTGTCTCTATTTTGCTTGTTAGTTCATTTACTCATTAGATTCCACACATGAGTGAAATCATATGGTGTTTGTCTTTCTCTGACTGACTTATTTCACTTAGCATAATGTTCTCCAGGTCGATCCATACTGTTGCAAAGGGTAAACTTTTCTTTTTTTTTATGGTCAAGTGGTATGCCGTTGTGTAAATCACAGTTTAGTTCTAGAGTTGATGAGGTAAAGTTCGTATTCAGCACGTATCCGGAAACAGAGAACTGGACATGGTGTGGCCACTGGACATGAACTTGGCCACTGGACGTGGAAATAGTGAATTCAGAATCTTCAAGTAAAGATAAAAGTAAGATCCCACCTGAGGAAAAACCGCTGAGGGAAAGAGCAGGGGCTAAGAACTGAATCTGGAGGGGAACGCAGGACAGAGGACAGGAAGGCGGTAAAAGAGAGGCAGGAAAGGTGAGAAGATAAAGAGATGCACCATGCCACGAAAACCAACAGAGAAGGAAGTTTCCGGAAAGTCAGATGCCACAAAAAAGTCGAGGACAATAAAAACACTGCATATAGCAATTCAGAGCTAGGAAAAAAGCCTCTGAAATAATCTAGTCTAATTTTTCTCTGAAAAAATAAAGGGACTCTGGATGAGGTTCTAGTCTAGTTAACAATAGGTACTGTACCAATGTCAATTTCCTAGTTTTCATACAGACATACAGATGCTCCTCAATTTACGACAGAGTTATGACCCAACAAACCCATCGCAAGTTGAAAATCATAAACCGAACATGCATTTAACACACCGAACTCACTGAGCATCACAGCTGACCCTGGCCTACCTTATGTGTCCACAACACTTAATCATCTGACAGTCGGGCAAAACCCGCTCGCTGCTGCCGCCCACATCATAAGAGAGCATCGTACCATGTTGCTACCCCAGGAAAAGATCAAAATGCAAAATTCGAAGTATGATTTTTATTGAATGTGAATTGCTTCTCATCATAAAGTCAAAAAATCGTTAGTCAAACCATCAAAGGTCGGAGACTATCTGTAGAACTACATGAGATTCTACCGCCGGGGGAAGCTGGGGGAAGGGCACACAGAATTCTCTGTTCTGTGTTGGTGACTTTCTCTGAGTCGATCATTATTTCAAGAAAAAAAGTTTTTAGTTTTTGGGTTTTTTTTTTTTAGGAGGAACATCTTATATATGCCAGGCATTGTACTGGAAATTTTTAAAATAAATGATCATTTTAACCTTCAAATAACCCTGCTAAGGCAGCATTATTATTGTCCCCATCGCACAGCTGAGGACGCTGAGATGCACAATAAAGTGATAAGGGACCTGCCCGAAGTCACCCACCCGGGTGATGGAGCAGCTGAAGCCTTCACTTCTCCAGCGGCAACGAGCGTAATCCATCCAACACGGCCCTGACAAGTCACCTCTGGGCTTCTGTGTGAACAAGCCCCAGCCTGTGTGCTTTGTATCTACATGAATTTAGAATAAGCTACCTAAGCCCAATGTAGCCCCAGTTTTCTCATCTGAAAAATGGACCAGTCACTGCTATCCTAATTAACTCACAGGACTGTAGTGAGATTCCGAGGAGATAAAGGGTGTGAAAGTCCCTCGCAAACTGTAAAGTCGGTGAGGGACGGACATCCCGAAACTGACTGCGAATGAGGTCAGCCCTGGCAAAACAGACAGAGGGGAGGAAAAAATATCTGCACTAGCAACTCCTGCTGGCCTGTCCTTTTGGATAGTGTATGACCCCGGGGATGCACCAGCTACTGGCAGCATCTGGCCAAGGGCAGGCAGTCCTCTCTGCCCAAGCCTGTATCAGCAAACTAGACCCAATCACCACCCTCCCCCACCAGCTCCACTCTCCCCCAGCCCCACACGCATATGGTGTCCTTGTCTATGCAGATGTCTTATGCCCCCAGAAGTTTCAGCTCTTTGTAGAAAAGCACTCTGCTAGGAGGCTACTGGAAACATAACCCCCTGGCCCACGGTCCCCAGCCCTTCCTCAAGCTGTTACTACTGAAGCCAGGCTGTCCTCAGTACACCCAGAGCTTATGAAATGAGGTCTAGACGCTGATGGAGCTGACCTCTACCGGTGACACCCATGGTGTCCACGGAGCTAGAGCTAGGCAAAGGTGAAGGAAAGACACACACTGCAGTGTTAAAGCAAGAGAAACCCGTCTCAAAGGCAGCTTAGCGTGGCACCGAGTTCTGCTTGTGGAAATGCCTCTCTGGATTAAATGGCCTGTCATCTCAGGAAGGAGGCCAAGCTGCAGTACTGGTTCCTCAGCCAGGCACAGCACTGGGGTAGGGATGCCAGTGCGGCCCGACTCCCCCAGCTTGATCCAAAGGCACTGGTCATTGCAACACCAGTGATTCCGCCAAGAGTCCTCAGAGGAGACCCATAGCTGGAGGCCTTGCAGCCTGGCCCCATCTCAGCCCTTCTCTCTAACAACACTGGTGCAGCCCCATGTGGTGAAGCCCACATTATGTGGACCACGTACCGCCCGTGACTGCTCTTCCTGTTTCCTAGCCAGCCTCCAAGGGCAGCCAGGGAGAGCTCTGATTGCATCACTTCTATTTAAAAATCATTCACAATTCTCACCGACTGCAAAACCAAGTGAAGCCCAAATCTCATGGCCTAGCATTCAAAGACCATCTCAAAACTGTCCCCAGTCAACCTTCATAATGTTGCTTCAATTATTCCCTTTTGTGTTCTTTAGGCTCCAGCGAAAGTGAACGACTTCTGACCCCTAAACTCAGCCTGTGACGCCTGCCTCTGCACCTCACTTATGCTGCACACGCCGTTTGGGACCTTTCTTTTCATCTAAATCCTGATTTCCAAGCTATCAAACCCCACCTCCTGCATAAAGCTCTCCCTGGCTATTCTGGTTCCCATTGTTTTAAGTTACCTACGATCATTACCGGGAGAGATCTTATAAAATACTGATGTCCAAGCATCACCCAGAGGTTCTGACTTAATCAATATGGGATAGCATCTAAGCACAATTGATTTTTCTTTTTGACGTTCCTAAGGTGTTTCTAATTTGCAATCACATTTAAAAACCATTGTTGTAGTTCAAAGTGATCTCTCCCTTCACTGAGCTCCCGGAGTACTTTATCTAAATATCTTTTATGACGTGTCACTTCCAGCTTCTCTTATAGATATTTTATTTTGAACAGGATTGAGTTGACTTTGTGTCAGGTGTTGTTCTAGATACTGGACTACAGCAGTGATCAAACCAAAACTCTTGTTCTCATGGAGCTTATATTCTTTTTTTCTTTCTTTCTTATTTATTTTTCTATTACAGTTTACTTTCAGTATTATTTTGTATTGGTTTTAGGTGTACAGCATCATGGTTAGACAATCATACACTTTATAAAGTGTCCCCCCGATATTTCCAGTACCCACCTAGCATGATACAGTCACTGCAATGTTATTGGCTATATTCCCCCTGCTGTATTTTACATCCCTGTGATTATTCTGTAACTTCCAATGTGTACTTCTTCATCCCTTCCCCTCTTTCACCCTGTCTCCCAATCTCCCACCCCTCTGACAACCACCAGTCCGCCCTCTGTGTCTATGAGTCATTTTAATTTTATTTGTTTATTATGTTCTTTAGGTTCCACACATAAGTGAAATCATATGGTATTTGTCTTTATCTGGCTGACTTATTTCACTGACCATCCGCGCTGTCACAAATGGTTAAGACTTCATTCTTTTTATGGCTGAGCAATAGTCCACTGTGTGTACGTACCACTGCTTCTTTATCTGCTCATCTACTGATGGGCCCGTGGGCTGCTTCCACATCTTGGCTATTGTAAGTGATGCTGAAAGGAACATAGGGATTCCTACTTCTTTTGAATTAGTGTTTTGGGTTTCTTCAGCCAAATCTCCAGAAGTGGAATCGCTAGGTCATGAAGCAGTTCCATGTTTAATTTTTTGAGGAACCACCATATTGTTTCCCACCCCCACCCACAGTGCACAAGGGCTCCCCTTTCTCCACATCCTCGCCAATGCTTGTCATTTGTGGGTTTATTGACGATGGCCATCCTGACAGGTGTGAGGTGCCATCTCATTGTGGTTTTAATTTGCATCTCTCTGATAATTAGTGATGTTGAGCATTTTTTCACATGTTTACTGGCCATCTGAATGTCCTCTTTGGAGATGTGTCTATTCAGGTCATTTTCCCATTTAAATCAGCTTGTTTGGGGGATTTTTGGTGCTGAGTAGTAAAGTTCCTTATAAATTTTGGGATTTAACCCCCATCAGATGTATGATTGGTGAATATGTTCTCCCATTTAGTAGGTTATATTTTCATTTTATTGATTGTTCCCTTTGTTGTGCAAAAGCTTTTTAGTTCGATGTAGCTCCATTTTTTTTATTTCTTTTGTTTCCCTTGCCTGAGGAGATACGTCAGAAAAAAACACTGCTAAGAGAAATGTCAGATTTTATTGCCTATGTTTTCTTCTAGAAGTTTTATAATTTCAAGTCTTACATTTAAGTCTAATACATTTTGAGTTTATTCTTGTGTATGATGAAAGAAGGTGGTCTAGTTTCATTGATTTGCAGTGCATCTGTCCAATTTTCCCAGCACCGTTTATTGAATAGGCTGTCTTTGCCTCATTGCTTGCCCCTGCCTCATGGACCTCGCATTCTGAGGGCAAAAGAAAGAGTGTGCACAGAGGCACAAAGGTGTGAAAGGGATCATGTTGTAGAACTCCCCTTGGCTGAAGCAAAAGGTTCACTGAACTTGGATATGGAAGATGAAACGGGCAAGGCAGGTCTGTGCCAACCAGGGGGGATTCTAAGCGCCAGGTTGGGAGACGGAAACTTTACTTTGGACATATATAGCAAGCTGCCTCATATTACTCATCATATTACATAATAACTCATTGAACTCCAAGTCCTTTTTGAAAGAAGCTCAGGTAAAAACAAACATTCCTCAATTGGTATTATTTTCAAGTCCGCTTCCTCCATTAGTCTCATTTCAACTGGCTCTGAGCATTAGTAGATGTTCCAAAGACGCTGAACGTATGAACAAAGGCGTGACCAAGTAAGTGCACTAACGAGCAGCTCGGAGGGGTCACGAGCAGGAGAGAGGTGGCTCAACATTGCACCGAGGTGTGGAAAGGACAAGGGGAGGGATGGTGATGGACAGACTGGGGGCAGATCTGACGGTTAGGAGACTATTGTGATTAGACAGGTGAGAGGCCACCAACTAGATTAAAGACAATGGGGACAGAGAGAAAAGGGCAGAAGAGGGAGACACAGCTACAGGACCTAGCAGGCGACTGGCAACGGGGACAAAGAGAAGGAAGATATCAAAGTCTCACTGAAGTTCAAAGCTGGGGTGGCTGGGGGCGGAGGGCGGGGTGACAGTGCCACTGGAAAGGGGGAGGTCGAGTGGGAGAGTGAGGTTCTGCATGACAGCACTCCACTTAACCCTCACACCCCTGGGGGTGTTATCACCGTGACCGCTCTGACTTCATCTCTGCGTTTTGTCCACGCTCACTCTGCTTGAGCCACACTAGCTGCCTGGTTGTTTCTCAGATGGGCTGGGCCTTGCCCTGGGTCACTCTTCGCCATATACCTGCACGGTCAAGGCCCACGCCAGCTCCACCCCTTTGCTCAAAGGTCACCATCTCAGTGAGACTTGTTAAAAACTACAGCCTGCTCTTGTCCCAGCTCCCCTCCAGAATTCCCAAAGTCCTTGGCCTGCTCTCTGTTTTCTTCTCTTTATTGTACTTACTACATTCTGACATATATTATGATTTTCTTATTATGTCTACGGTTTCATGTCTGTCTTCCCTCATTAAAATGTAAATTCCATAAGGACAAGCATTGCTATTTCCCAACTGCCTTGAACAATGGCTGGCACAAAACAGGCACTCAATAGGCAATCGTTCAATGAATTATCTCCATTTTATTTTACAGATGAGGAAACTGAGACTCAGAGAGGTTACTTCCCGAAGCAACACAGTTTCCAGTCGATCTGTCCCATTCCACCTTCCACTCTGCCAGGCGTCTTGCGTTAGACGGGCCATCTCTGAGGGGAAGGGACCCATCTGGGAAGTGAGGGTGAGCAGGGAGTGAGGAATGTGAGATTCGAGCCAACGGCACCATGCTCACAGACCAGCGTGGGCCAGCTGGGAGCAAGTGCAGGTACGCGGGGCCTGAACGGCCTACAGCCTCGGAAACACGCACCCTCACCACAGCCTCGCCGAGAGGACCGATGGCTTCATTTTCCAACTGCGAATCTGAAGAATCAGGCCAGCTTCTCCAGCAAGGCAGCTCCTAATTTTTCCAGCTGTCCAAATTGTCAAATTAAAAACTTATCTTCAAGGGAACATACTTAACAAAGGGACATGTTCTATTTCCCTTTTTACCACCCATCCGGTGGATCTGCAATTGGTTTGCCACCTCATCCCTTCGCCTAATCCACTGAGCACGGGCTCATTTTACAGCGCAGCACATTAACGCGCTGGGGCTGCTCAAAATAAACAGGGCTGGCGAAGTGTAATTATTTCCAGCAAAAGAGTTGGTGCTGCATTTTGACAGTCATCTGATATATTACCGTACTTGATGCTAAACTGTGAAACTGCAAAAATAAAAGAAAGCATTTTTTTTTAAGTTTCAACAGTCCTCATTATTAAATTATAAAGCAGGTCATTATGATGAGTCAGCCCAGACCAGAAGGGTAACAATGAGAGACTGCAGGAAGCTTGACTTCTTTGTGTAACCTCCACAGTCAGTGATCCAAGGCCATTGTGAAAGTTAAATGAGATAGCACACCTAGCCCCGCACCTGGGCCCTAACAGGTCCTCAGTAAATGTCAATTTTTGTCCCTAATGATTACTGTTACTGTCCCAGCAGTGGAATTTAAAAACCACCTCAATTCGTCCATCCGGTCACGACTCCATCACCCCCACCAAGGAAAGGCAAGTGAACAGGTGATTCCCACACAGGGAATGAGAGCTAGGGGACAGGGAGACACAAAGGACCATGGGGGTATAGAGAAGGAGCCCCTCCTCCTTCCGGGGAGCAAGGCCTGAACTGAGCTGGAAAGCACAGCAGAGGTCAACAGAATGTGGAGAAAGGCAAGAAGGACAGCGAGGCCTAGAAGCCAGAAAGAGCAGATGATTTGAGGAGATGGCAATTAAAACAGCGGAGAATGACCAATGCAGGGGGAATAGATGTATGCGGACCTGCAGTGGCCCCTCTCTTTGCGTTAAGGTGACAGAATGCGCTGACTCCTCAGCACAGTGGGAAGTGGCTGCATGTCTCCTGTAGCCCACCCCCCACCCAGTCCAAATTTCTGGAGGAAGGTGATCTCTGGCCCCTGCCATGCAGCCTCCTGTGCTTGCTCTCAAAGATGACAGGACAGATCTCTCTTAAAAAGAGGACTTGACGAAATCTAAGCTACCCAGTGGCAACGTCGAAACGTGCTGAATCAGCTGCACTTCAGGAAACAGAGCGTCCTTGGGAGACAGGGCATATCACTTTCATACAGAAAATCGCTCCCGTTCACGAAGGACAAACTGTGAAACGTTTAAAGTTGGCCTTCAATTATTAAACAAGTCCAAATGAGCTCTGGCAGGAAGACGGATCACACGCACTCACAGAGAGGGCTCGGCCAGGCCAGCCTAAATTGTGTTGGGGTTATTCATCAAGGCCCCAGCAGCCAGAGCGAGATCGCCGGCTTGCTCAGAGATCGCGGGGTCATGTGGTACCCAGAGCTTTTGGAGAATCCTAGGAAGAGACAGTCACGTCCAGAGCAGGGTAGAGAGCTCAGCGAGAACCCAACTCTCCGGAAAATGTGGTTTTCTCCCTAGGTGTGGCAGCCACGCTGGCGAAGATTGCACTAACAACTTTCCAGTCCTTGGTTGGCATTTTCACACCAGCCAGCGACTGGCTTCCTGTGTGGTACTCAGGCATTTACTCCGTGGTCCCCCCGGGGGCATGTTTCTGTCCCCTGAGACCAGCAGAACGCTGAGGTGACACTCTGGGGATCACAGCTGCCTTCAAAGCCTGCTCTCCTGTTTACTAGCTGCATGGCTTACAGTCTGTTCCCCTAATTATAAATGTAGATTCACAGGGTTGTTGTGAAAATGAAATAACACACATTATTAAATAATAATGTGGCAAAGAGGGGACCCTTATATTTTGCTCCCTGCTCCCCTACTCCTTTTCTTTGTGTCCTAGAAAAATTAGACTAGCTTCCTGTCTGGATGCTGGGTTCCCTTTTTCTTTTCTTTTAAATCAAAAGAGTTATCCTTTGGGGCCTCTGCTTGGTTTGACTTTAACTTCCCCTGGGGGGTGCCCTTACAGGAAGAAATTTCGGCAACGATTCTGACCTTGACAGTCCACCCCACATGGATATACCTCCGATCATGTTGCTCCCTCACTGACTCACCCAGGAGGTCGGCCTCTTTCCCGGCCTCTGCCACCTTCTTTTCCCTCACAGCTGCTCTCTCCCTGTCTGTGGCCCAGCCCTGCCACAGGCCCAGGGAGCACCCTCCAGGCCTTGCTAGCCTCCTGCCCCTCGCCTGGTTTGGCTACTGGATCCGGAGCCCTTGGGGAGCAGGGCCCGAGTCTCCGTGCTCTCTGTTCCACAAGCAGCACAGAATCCAGCACACAGCAGAAGCTGGCCAGGGCTGGTGGGGTGAGACGGACACTGTGCCAGAGGGCCCAATCCTGGGACATGTTCTTAGAAGTTCTGTCTTGAGGCCAAGAAAAAATTTCCTAGGATGGAAGCACTCCAGGAAGCCCAGGCAATGACAAATGAGCTGAGCACAGGCAATCTCTGAGACTCCTGGGACTCCTGGGGCCCTCCCACTTCCGCACGGTCCGCACTTGGAGCAGTTTGTGTGAATGGGCCTGGACAGGGCGTAGACGGTGCGGACTCCAGACCCAGTGCAAGGAGGTGCTGCGGAAGGGCTGATGAGGACACAGAGAGTGAGAGAGTGGGGCCAAAGGCAACCTGGGTGTGGAGTCCTGGTCAAAGGGGAGAACAACTTACTTTAACCCAGTGCTGGGTGCTAGGGGTGCAGAAGTGGGTGTGTACACGGCCCCAGCCCGCCCCGTCCCTGAACCCCATCACTGGACCCAGTGTCCTTGACTGTCACTCTGACTTACTTGTCATCTCCTAGACCACAAGCCCCTTGAGGGAAGAACCTGTGTTATCACGAATGCCACATCAAGCATAGTGACTAGCACAAACTCAGGTCTACCGATTACTAGCTCTGTGATCCTGACAAGTCACTTAAACTCTCTAAGCCTCTATTTCCTAGTCTGTAGAGTGGAGACAATAATAATCTCTACAACCAAGGGGGAGGAAATGAGACCTTACTTAGCCCAATGCCTGATGCAGAGTCAGTCCTCAACAATGATTAGGTAGTAGCAGCACTATAAAGCCGACACCAAGCAAATGCTTGATGAACCGGGGATAAGAGAGAGGGATAAACATTCAAACAGATGGTGACAAAATTATGTAATAAAAAATATACAAGGAATACATCTGAATTGCCATAAGAGCAGGAAGAAAAGAAAGCACCTAATTCTGCCTGACCAGATACAGAAACTTTCACAGAGGAGGTAAGTAACACTTGGATTAAAATCAGGTCCAAGGAATGACATGTGCAAAGGCCCATGGGCAGGACAGAGAATCTGGCATGTTCAGGAATTGCTAGACTGGCTGCAAGCAATGGCAGGAGTATGCAAAGGAGCGGTGGGGACGCGGGCTGAAGAGGTTGATAAGAGCCAACAATTCCCTGCGGGCTCGGCCAGGGAGGCACTGGAGAGCCGCGGAGGGCTCCGAGCAGAGCGTGAACGGCACAGGCACTTTGGCGGACACACAGAAGGTGGATAAAGCAGGCGAGACTGGAGGTAAAGCAAGGCAGTGGTTTGGGCCTGGGGGAGGGAACAGAGGCGGGGGGAGAGGGAGGCGGAAATGAAGCCAGCTCAAGGAGCCACGTAGAGGCCAAGCCTCAAGAAAACTGCAACTGGCCCTTGGCACTACCCGAGACTCCATCACATGAAGCATGGGTCTGTGAGTTCGATGAATCACCCTCTCTCCACATTTGCTGCTTTACAATCTGTGCAACTACAGAGGAGCATGAATATGGAAAATTCCAGCTGAAAGCTTTGACCGGAGCGAGCAGGCTCAGAGGTCACAGTCACCACTGACAACTGGACAAAACCACCGACAACAGGCCTGGGACCAAGGCCAGCCCTTTTCCACTCACATGCAAACCTGGCGCCCAAGTTCAGCAACAAAACCTCTTAGGTGTACTTTTTTAATGTCATTTACAGGAATTCAAGGTCCTCCAAGTACTTCAGAGAAATGGCCCTATCTCATCACATTGGTTCTTGAAGGAAAAACAGTCGCCTCTCCACCTGACATGTCTGGGCACCAGCAAAAAAAGACGCAGTGACTGGCCAAATCTCCAGGTCCCCGAAGTCTGTCAGTCAGTCTGTCTGCCACAAACACATGCTCTCGCTCCCCTCAATTCACACGCATACCTCTCTCTAACACTCTCTCTTTCTCTCTCTCTCCCTCTCTCTCTCTCTCCCTCTCTGCAGTAAGAATATATACTACCATCCTGTGAATGGAGCCGCATTCCAATGGCCTTGGTGGGGTGCACAGGAAGGGGGAAAGCAGGGTTTGGGGCCATACGTGACCATTTCTGCTAAACAAAAATGGGTGCCTTTGCTGCCTCCTACCCTGGTTTCAAACTAATTAGACAGAGCTAATGAGTAGGCAGCAATGGTGCTTGGTTCAGCTGTTCCAGACACAAGTGTTTTTTACTTATTAAAAATAAAAACACCCAAGGGCTCAATTTGGTAAAAAAACATACACAGAGAAGCACATTTCCTTTTTCAAAAAAAAAATGTTCTGCATTAAAAAAGATATCTGTTTAATAAGTATCGAAAATCAAATGTACAATAGCAAGTTCCCTGGCAGCATCTGTGAGCATTTTCAGAAGTGACTTCAAAGGACATTAGAGAGAAACTCGGAAGACCTGAGTTCTAGTGCCAGCTCTGCCATTTACCAGCCATGTAATCTTGGATAAAATATGTAGCTCCCTGAGCCTCAGCTTCCTCAGTATCAGATGCCTGTCTTGCAGAGTCCGGGGAAAAGGATGTAATTGGAAGTGTTTTGCAAACTATAAAGCACTTTGTCAACACCGACTCAGTCAACAAATATTTACTGAGGGTCTATTATGTGCCAGGCATTGTTCCCCTTCGACTGCTACCATCATTCCCAGCGCTGCACCTCTTCAGTTAATCACTGGGTGTCAGTTTCAAACGCAGCCTAGTCTATGGTCCCAAGCCACCCACCCGTTCACCCAGCTTTTTCCTCATTGAAGCATTAGTCACTTGCCTCCATCAGGAGATACTTAATGGCATCTCAGCCCTGGCAGGCCCTGGGACATGTTAGTGCAGATGTGATGAGGACAAGGACCTCCTGCTACCTTTGCTACCCCAAAGGGCCTAAACCTGAGAAGCTTCCAGAACCTTCCTCTCCATAACCACAGAATGAGATGATTCTTACAACCAAGGCCAAAGTCAGTGAGCAGATGGTAAGCCTGCATGGCTGTGTCCTTCTGGGATCAGAGCACTTAGCTCCTCTCCTCGCCAGGTGACTTTCACCTGCAGGCTCAGCTCCAGCCCTGACCAGCCAGTCCTGCCCTCAGTGAGGAAAGGTTTAAAGCACCTGAGGTCAGCAGCTCAGAAGCCAGCTCGGTGTGCTGCCATCCCTGCCCTGACCTTGTTCCTTGGTTTTCATCCCGAAGCATCTGCCTTATTCCAGAAACCATGCCCTGCTTTGTGCCAGGGGTCCAGCAACCATAACCCTGAACTGTTTCTTCTATCTGAATCTTCACCTAGTGAACCGTTCCACCGAGACCACAGTCCTGCCTTCCGACAACTCGAAGAGACCATCTTGATGCAGAATCTACCCGGGAGCCTCCTGGGACCAGAGGTTTCAGGAATTCATCTCCGCACCCCCCAGGGCGCAGCTCAGCATCTGGTGTGCTGTAGGCACACAATACATACTGACCGAGTGCAAAGCTTACGCACTTACCTAGATGACCACGAAGTGCCGGCTCCTATGCCCCTTCCCACTCACAGGACCTCCTTGATGCCATGTCCTCCAGCTGCAGTGCTGCTCCCACAACTCCAGGCCCTGTGCATGGTCTCGGAGTCAACCCTACCTGCACCATTCCCAGTATGTCCCCTTTGTCATTTAGTGCCTTCTAAGAGCCAAAGTGCTAAGCAACTTCTGAAGACTGGTAGTGGACTCAGCATCCCAAACCCACCCTTCACGCCCAGAATCTGAGAGTCTGAAGATTCAGTCTGGGCCATCTGGCTCCTTCTGACACCCATGTAGTAGAAAGGATTCATGATCTATTCAACGAGCACTGCTAAACATCAAAATCCATGAGAGGAAGGCTCTCTTCAAGATGCCGAGGCTGACACAGACAATGTCTCACTACAACCTAGGAAAGAAGGGACCTGGGGAGGTCTGGACTCCAGCATATCAGATTTTGGCTTTATGATGTTTCCCTAAACCTGATAATAGGAAACCTCATTTCTACTTCTTGATTTCTATTTCTTTCCAGATCAGCAGATGGAGAGTATATGTAACACCAAGGGAAAGTGATGACCTAAAATTTAGTCCTGGTCTCTTCTACTCACTGGTGGTGTGACCTCAGGCAGGTCACTCTCCTTACCTGGGTCTCCTTCTCCTTCTTTGTACAGGCACAGACTTAGCCGGGGTGATCATTTCTAAGGATCTTTCTATGCCTGACATTCACAATTTCCTTGCTACTCAAAGCGTGGCTCTCAAACTCCAGCAGAAATGCAGAGTAGACCTACTAAGTCCAATGTGCAGAACCAAACCTGCCTTTGAACAAGATCCCTAAATGTCTTGCATGCACATTAAAGCTTAAGAGACACTGTTCTACAGCCCCTCAGAAAGAGCCAGGCCAACCTGAAGCATGACATCTTCTGCAAGAAGCTGGAAGAAGGATGAGTCTGTCACAGGACTTGACTAAGCGTGATTAGAAGCAGCTGGCCAGTAGTAAGGGCCGGGGAGAAATGTTGCAAGATCCTTCTGAACTCAGCTGTGATCCATAAAATATCTCTCAAGTGCTTAGAGCCTTCTAAATTTGAAGTCTTTAGTTAAAATGACTTAAAAATACTAATTATGCACGGAAGTCTAACCATGAACCAGGCATTAGCGAATGCGGGGCTCCTGCTGTGCTGGCGTGCGGCCAGCAGGCACTGCACGGAGCTCTCAGATCAGTTCAGGGGTCGCTTCCACAACCACCGCCCTCCGCCCGCCCCACTGATCTCCTGGCTGGCCCCGGCTGCCTGGGACTTCAGGCCCCTTGGCGTCCCACAGACAAGACCACACTTAGAGGGACGCTGCCTAGAACCACAGAGCGAGGCAGAGGTGCTGATGGCCACAGCCTCTGAGGTCACAGAGTCAGAAACAAAAGTAGAGAGAAGCAGACACCAGAAGCAGCACAGAGTAAACAAACCTTGTCCTTGCTTCCAAATCCAGGGAGAACACAGGTTCTAGCTTGGGGACCATCCAGCTGAAAAAGTCTTATTCAGCCAATGAGGCTTTGAGACAAGCAGAGAAATCACCCTGAGCCCTGGATCCTAGTCCTGGCCCTACACTGCTGTGATGTGTGTTTCTGAGAAGCAGCCTCCTGCCTCTCCCCCTCCCCTCCAGATGAAGAGTCACCACTTGCTTCTCTGGTTTGGGATTCTACTACATGCTGTAGAATTATTCATCTTTGTTTGCAAAGTCCCATCACCTACTGTGCAAGGACTGTATCTCAACTGCCTGTTTCCTTAGAATGCAGGGAACAGGAAGGAGGAGGGAGGGAGGAAGGACAGGAGGGAAGACATTCTCCCCTCCTTGGACTCGATGACTTTGCAGGGCATCAGCAAGTTGAAAAGGAAGCCCTTTTGGGGGCATTCTCAAGGTCACAGTGCCCATTTTTCATCCTGAGCACACTGTGAAAAAATAACTGATAACCCTCGGAACCCGGCTCCAAAACTCCTCATCGCCCCTGCCAAAGGCTCCTCATCCACCTTATAGTTTCAGGATCACACAATAACCACATACATCATCAGGATGTCTGACCACCTGATTTCCCCTACCAACTCGGATAGAAATCTCAAGTGCATATCTGACTATAAAGCTCTCCATAAGCCATTAGCTGGAGCTGTACTCAGTCTCCTAAAATCAATCTGCAAAACTTCCAAAGCTTGCACAGAATCTAAAGGAGCAGGGTGACAGGACTCCTGATTATCTCCTGATTATCCTTCTCCAGTAACCCTACTATTACTGCAGTGGGGACACGGGCCAGATTACTCCAAGTACTTAGTAAATGGACGATGGCCTGCCCCAGTCCTCTCGTCGTAAGGGATGAGGGCTTGCCTTTGTGAGTCTTCACGGAGAGCTGAGCCCTGGCGGACCTCTAAGGTGCACCTTCTCCTAGGGTGCCTTCTCTGACCATCACCATCACCCCACGTGCCCATCCCAAGACTCCCTCCCTCATCAGACATGGCCTCCGTCTCACCCACGCACTGTAAGCTTTGTGAGGACAGCACCGTAGAACCTGCCTCTGCATGTATGGTGGCTTACACACAGGCATCATTCAACAGATATATTATGAGTGAATGGATGAAGGGACCAAGCAATGAAAAATGAACAAGCAAGAATCAAAGATCACTGGTTTCATCAGCGTCAGTCAAGACAGCCCTGTAAACTCACTGAGAGTTAGGCCTACTCCTTAGCTCAGAAGCAAGAACAGAAAGAAAAGACCCGAGACGTTAAAGCTGGGAAAAACTGGGACTCAGATTGGCTTGGAGTTTTTTCTGGACCAAGGTATACTAACAAGTAGGCTATTCTCACCTACTTCAGATTCTGTGATGTGTGCCTTTCACCAAAATTGGTGGGTCAAAAATGTATTCTTTAGACACTGAATACTGTTTACATTACAGTTATTAAACACAATGTGAAAGGGCTCAGCACATATTCACTGTTTAAACTAACATCTGTTGAACCTGTCTATAGGATTCTATTTCTCTATGTCATAAACTAAGAATTTGCAAACAGTGGAGTTACAGACACACTCTGGGCCACCCACTTTTGTGAATATGAAAGCACTTAAGTAAGACAGGCTGACTTTGGTGGAATAGCCTCTATTTTTCATCCCCTTATATAACTCTGCATTGTCAAAGTGCACCAATAACTGGTGCTGTCATCTCTCATGCCCCCAAGAAAAACCTCCTTTGGGGCTCTTTCTACATTTATTTTCTATCACCAGATCCCCAGAGGAAAAAATCAAATCACTGACGCTATTTCGAACTTCATGCTCAAGGCGGCCACTTAGAGGATAATAGGGCGGCTCAGCTTTTGCTCTCTGTGAGGCAGGAAGACACCCCACAGCTGTGAAGGGAAGGCAGGACACGTGTGAGGACATTCAAAATATAGTGAGGGAACCCAAAACCACAGAAAGATAAGAGGGGCTGGAGGGAAGAGCTGTTTGGAGCTATGAATCACTCCAAGGTAACTTATTAGGTTATTATATAAGAAACGAAATGAGCTTTCAGAATTGCCATTCACTTCTTGTTTCACCCATTCACGCGCTCATTCAGCAAACATTCACGGGTGCCCACTACACGCCTGGCACTGTGCTGGGCAGGCAGGGAGAATGGGGTTCTTGCAACTGGCAGAACATCACCCCACAACTGCCCTCAGTGTTCCTGCCATCCTAGCCTTCCTTCAGGTCCTTGTCAGAGTCCTTTCATACTTTGGCACAAGTCTCAGCTTAAATGTTCCTCCTCCAGGAGGTCTTGCTCAGTTTGTACCCTCACCCGACCCTGGGTTAGATTAGGCTCACCTGTTATACACTCCCGCAGTATCTCCTTTACACTCAACATTACACCGTCTTCACCAATAGACGATCAACTCCATGTGGGCAGAGACTGCCTCTCCGGGGACTAGCACAGTGGCTGGAATATAGTAGGACTCCAATAGGCACTGAATGGATGAGTGAACCAGGGTTTATGGGCAAATTACTGGCCCTGAAATGCACAGTGGGGAAAGTGTGGGGTCTGGAACTCAACGGACTCAAACCTGAAACCCAGCATCACCACTCTATAGCTATGTCACCTTAAGAAAGTCCCATGATCTCTCTGAGCCTCAGTTTCCTCATCTGTAAAATAGAGATAATACTTAAAGATGTGGTGAAGATTAAATAACATGATGTGAGTAAAATGGTACAAAATATATTCTCAACAAATTCTTACCCCTCACCCCCCTTCCAAATCTTCTACAGTGAAGAAATAATTGATGACAGCAAGGTACTGCCCCAACCCTATAGGAACTTATTAAGTTATCAAGACAGGAACCAGGCACAGGTTAGCAGGACAGAAATGAGGGCAGGTCAGGACAGGGGTAGCAGCCTGGATGACATCTTACTGACTCCCAGGCTTTGAACTTCAGCTTCTTCAATCTCCCTGACCAAGATGCAACCCTGAGCCTAGGTCCGAGCCTGCAGTTGGAGATCAAATGGCTGCAGCTATGGGAGAAGATAGCAGAGACTGAGCCTTTTCCTCAAGGTGGAAAAATGGCTTCGAAGCACTCAGACAAAAGTATACATCTCCGCCCCAACTATGCTGTTCAAAAGTAACTAAAGGGAACCCAAAGGTCTATAGGTTGGTTACAGTCACTGAGGAAGACCAGTGAGGAGACAGGCGGGACAGAGTAGGTGTAGACTCACAGTTTTGACCTTGAGCCAAGGCTCAAGGTCAAACTTTGCCACCTACCATGTGTGTGCTTGGGAGGCAAGTCTTTCCCTTATCTAGGTCTCATTTCACCATCTGCAAATGGAAGGGATTGGGCTAGGATGATGTCTTAGGACCCTTAGAGCACTAAAGATGCATGTCAACTGGCTCTAATCAAATGGGCAGACTCATCAATCATGCATGCCACTCTTTGGCATTCGGCCACACTCTCAACTACACAGCCGATGAAAAATGGTCAGAAGAGCTAATACAGTATATTTCCGGATCCCGTTTAGTCTCCTGATCCAACCTGCACCAGTTCCTTTTGCATCTGCAATTTACTAGGTAATATCATAGGCACTCCCTTAAACAGCTACCACTTATCACTGGCTTGGGAATTTCAGGACTTCTTTTTTTAAGACTAACGAGAGTCTTCTAGAGACTAGTCAATAAAATCGCCAAACAAAATTTACCCCCAAAGTGATTTTGTCCTTCCTTTGTTTCCATTAAAAATAGCAACACCTTTAATGAACTGCTAACCTGTAGTGACAATCAGACAACTAGTAGAAGGGAGATGGGGACAAACACATAATGCTCCTTCACAAACAAGTGATGCCACAGAGAGTACTGTGACCCCTTCATAACCCAGAGCTTTTTCCTTATGGAAACAGTACTATAAATAATACTCAATATCCAGAGCCTGCCGCCTTGCGACAACGTCCACCCACACCCCCAAACACAAACCCAACTAAATCCCCTTTAATGTGTCCTAGCCACTCTGCAAAGGGCTAGAGAAACACAGTGATTAAACACAATTCCTGTCCTTAAAGTCTGACACTACAGGTCAAGTGACCCCAGCTGTGGAGAAAAAGTGGCACACTGGAACCAGTCCATATGCCAGAAAATGGCCTCTGCAAGTATTTAGGCCAAATAATGAACTGGAAAACATGGCTCAACATCCACACCACAGAAGCCCCATAATCCTGAGCCAGTGGTTTTCACAAAGCGTGGTCCCAGGCCATCAGCACCAGCACCTGCCGTGAACTCATTAGAAATCAAATTCTCAGGCTCCGCCCACACCTACTAAATCAGAAACTCCTGGAGTGGGGTCGGGGGCAGCCATCACTGCTTTAACAAGCCCTCCAGATGATCTGGTACTCACTCAAGTTTGAGAATCACTGCCTCACAGCATTCCAACTGCTGCATATTTACAATGAAAATGGTAGAAAACTAAACTGTCTACTAAACCTAAGAGAAAGACAAGAAAACTGGGTAAGAAAGAGGTTTACATTGTCTTAAGTGCTGATGTTTTGGAAAAGCAGGTTCATTGGAGGAGGAAGGAAGAGACAAAAACGCTGGTTTTGATGCAGAAGGAAACGTCTGCACACACTGAGGAGCCTCTGCAGCTCAAGGCCCCAGGCCTTTCCTGGGTGGCACTGCATTTCCAAATATAGGCCCTTTCTGTCCCTTCAGCTGAGCGCTCGTCACTTCAGAGGGTGTTCCCACACATTCAGTAGCAGGGCTCTCAGCCTCAGCAACGACAATCAAGGTCACTTGAAAAAATTTTTTTTTGACTCATAAATAGAAGGAGGATGGAAAGCAAAAAAAGGAAGGAGCAATAAGTGTTGTGAGGTCACCAAATATGAAAATGAGGGGAGAATTAAAAGTGAGAGGGAGAAATATGTGAGTACATACGACGCTGAGATTTCTTAAAGTAGGATTTGCAAAGCTGAATAACAAAACTAAGAGGAGGAGGAGAGGATAACCCAAGAGGGAGAAGAGTAGTAGTGAAGGAATATTAAGATGGTCCGTGGCCTCTGCCACCAGGTGACGAAGTCAACCCAGCACAGCTTAGTCACTGTCCCAAAGCTTTTGGGTTGACTTGTCCTTTCTTGTTGCCTGATTGTTTCGGGGTGGGGATGGAGACACGCAGCAATCTCACGTTGGGTGGCTGGGGCCAGGGAGAGCATACTGAGCAATGGATGGTTTTTATGCTTGTTAATTCAGTCAGTGACCTTAATTAAGGGCTATCGTCATATTTCACTATGTGGGAACGACCAAGTGATAAAAATTGCCCTTCATGATAAAGGCTATGCTGAATTATACATTAATATTTTACTGCAACTAAGTTTTTAAGATAATTCATCTGGTCTTAAACTACCTATTTTCCTGGAATAAAACTCAGTATCAAGTTAGATCTAATGTTTTGGTCCAAATGCAATTTTCCTCCAGCACACCACAAAAATGTTAAATACTGAGGAAGACAGTAACAGTGAAAAGTCAGCTGTGCTGTAACAGCAAATTTCCTGAAGAGATGCTTTGGGGCTCTACAGGTCACAGAGGAAAAGACACACATGGTTAATCATAAATCCATCCAAAGATAGTTCATTTCTATCATTTCTCATTTTAAATGGAAGCTTAAACAATTCTCTGGGCTAGAAAGGTTGTAAATTTAATAACGTTCCCATCCACTACTGGTTCCCATTGATTTTCTCTCATCGTAATCTGTATTGACTGATCAATGTCCTCTCATGACAGTCAAATGGCGAACTGAGGAAGAAGATGACATGCACTGAGTCGGCCCCTTCTAGGAACAGCACTAAACTGGGAATCGGGAGACCTGGGCCCCAGGTCTTGCTCAGGCACACCAGCTGTCACCCCCGGGGAAGTTCCTTCAGCTCTCTGGGCTTCAGGCTCCTCGCATGTGGAAAGAGGCAATAATCTTTGCCCTAATTCACCAAACTATTACAATGAGCAGGTAAGAATATAAGAAGTTATTATGATATGGTATCTAGATTTCCCCAAATTCAGCTCAAACAATTGACCCGTCAATGAAAGAACAAACTACTTTTAAGAACTTTTAACATTAGGCAAAAAAAATATGCTGCTTTAAGGATCATGGATATCAAGGTGGGCGGGGAGAAAAACTGGAAAATAGTTCTCTGTGTTGTTAGATCCTCAAATTTTGTTATAATCAAAATAAGTGTCTTTGGAAATTTTGAGTCTGAATACTCCCAAATGATGCTGGAGTTACCATAGCAACAGACGGCACCATTCAGTTGGAGCAATCAATAACAGCCATCAATTATAATACAGATATAAAATAATAACAATAATAAGAAAATAATACAAATAAATAATACAATAATAAAAATAATAATACAAGAATGAACCCTGTTTCACATACAACTGTAAACCTACTTTTATCAACCCCTGTGTAATACAGCTCTGGGTTGGGAAATGACTGCTTAAGATGGTGGCAAAAATTCTAACTACAAAGGAAAGATTGTTATATTTGACAGCAAAATTTAAAAATTTTTGTTTATCAAAAACTGCCATAATGTAAAAACAGCTAGAAAATGAAAGCATGTATTTGCAACACATGTTCTTGACAAAGAGTTACTACCTGGAATATATAAATAATTCTTCTCAAGAACTCAACAAAAAAATCAACAAAAGATAAACTGATACATCACAGAAGAAAAACCCGAAATGTCCTAAGAGTATGAAAATGAGCATCCTCACTAGCAATCAAACAATTGCAAATAAAAAAACCACCACAATGAAATACTATTTCATACCCATCGGTCAGTTAAAATTAAAACATCTGAAAATATCACATTTTGTAAATATCTTATACCTGAAAACCCAGCAATTCCACTCCTAGACACAGACCCTGAAGAAATGCTTTGTGTGCGCATCACGCCTTGTATAGACTTCAGCAGCAACACCTGTATTCACAAAGATGAGGAATAACCCATACAGCTATGAATTGGAAAAAATGGCAAATAAACTCTGGTGTAATTATTCAGTGGAATCCTAGAGCACAGAGATTCTATATCCCTGTGACAGGAACGTTCCCTTGGTTACTGTATCCCTGTGACATGGGTCTGTGTCCCATGTGACGCTTTTCCTGAGTGTGCCTTATAACCCCAACCCCAGCCCCCAAGGCCTGTACCTGATCCCATGCTCCCTTGCTCCACCATGACAGTAGCTTCCCTTTCCTGCTTTGCCTACTCATTCTTGACATGTAGTCTTACTTATGATGTATCTTTTAGGTAATGATAGCTGGCAATTTAACCTACTTTTGCCCATCCCTATATTCTCCAATATTGTTCTCATAAACTTAAATGATTTAAATTTTCATCTTAATTTTTGTCATATTTTAGAAATGAATCCAATTGTGTATTTTTAATGTAAAAAAAATAGCAGCTTTCAACCTGTGGCTCTGCTTGTCTTGCCACATGCAATTTCCCACTAAAGGCGGCACCTATATGCTCATACTTCTCTGAAACATAGTTTTGAAATGCTCATGGAATTAACAAGATTTGAGTGATTTTTAGAATAAAATGAATAATGAAAAATACTAGGATTTTTTTTAAGTGTTGAGATCCTTGAATGAAAAGTATTGTCTGGGTACGTAAAGCACTGCTATTATCCAGAAAGGAGTAATAATCAAATGAGTCTACAGACAATTTACTCTGAATGTTTCTTTAGCTGCTATATTACAAAAGGTAACATAATACACGATAAATATGTACTCACTAAAACAAGAACTTTCAATCTCTCTATTAGTGGATACCCAAATTCAAACAAGCTAAACCATCCCTCAAACAATTCAGATCACAGAGCTCGACAAATATTAGCTTAGCTTGCCTCCCAGCTGGTAGCCCAGACAGATTTAATCCAGCTACTGATGCAGGAGAAAAGAAACTGCCTTTGTCATTTACCTTTAATTCACTGTCCTATTCAATTACCTACCAGCTCTCCTCCAGGTAAAACCCACAGCTTAGACATTAGTTCTGCTATTAACTAACAATGGCTCACTTCAATGTGAGGGGACCAGTGGTGGGGCCGTGGCCGGGCAGTCTTAACGTGAGAACTTCATCAAGACCCTCAGTCCTCTGGCCATTCCAAAACAGGCAGATCTCTAGGCTCAAGCCACAGGAAATGTGTTGCCATTAAAGAAAAAGGACCTGGAGACAAAGATCATTGGGGAATCGCAACCAACGAGTTTCCAATAGAGTCACATAACCAAATAATTTTATCTGATTTTATTTTTGTAAAAAATAAATTACTTGTTGAAAGAAAACTTTATCTATAACTCCACCACCTAATGCCACACGTTTTTTTCCCCATGATTCAAGATTCCCTGTAAATCCACAGCTGAGCACAAACTGACGTTTACTGAGACACGAACGGGTTTCCACCTCTCACTTCACCCACAGAGAGGGTTCTCTGACAGTGTCCCGGGGAACCCAGCGCTCCTCGGATGCGCCTCAGAAGCCATCATAAAAACGGGGCCCGCCAGCAGGCAGCCAAGCTCCGAGGCTTCAGCCTCCCCGTCCTCACTTCCCTACCCCTGGTTCAATCCAATCAGAACATTGCCATGGTTATCCCTGTTACGTTTTGAGATCCTGCACGAAATTTTATTTGAAAATGAAACAAAACTAGTTCTATTACTATGAGGCAGTTAAAAAATAAAAATGTAGAGAATCATGAAATTTTAGAGCTAAAAAGAACCTTAAAGATCCAGCACTTTTATTTTACAGAGGCTAACAGGAGACGGAAAGAAAAGAAAGGCTTGCCCAAGCTCGTACAGGCAATTATGAACTCAAATTGGGTCCCAGGCCTCCATACCCAGCTCGAGGATCCTAGACTTAATTCGGGAACTATTCATTTACTTGCGATAAATATTCATCAAACGCTACTATGTGCCAGGCACTGCTTTAACCACAGAGAAGTTAAAAGGGATGACAAAGCCCTGCCGTCATGGCGCTTACGGTTTAACGGAGAGGAAAGATAATAAACACAACAAATGAGTCCACCATATAGGGTATCAGAAGGTAATAAAGCAAAGAAGGGAGTGCGGACAGCAGGCTGATGGGGTAGACGTTACAACTGGTGTATTTCCTCAAAGATCATCACCATCAGGTCTTCACATACTGAATAAAAATATATGCATATGTGCGGTAACTCATTAATTCAGGCTCACTAATTCAGAAGAGGAAATAACCTAATGGCAAGTCTGTGTGTGTTTTTTAATGGCATACAAAGCAAGTAAGTGTAATACAACAAGCAGGGTTTTTCAATTCTTTGGTAAAAATGTTAACCAGCATTTAGAAGCACAGAGGAGCAAGATATTAATCATTGCACTTGGCCCTAGAGGAAGCCAAGAATGTGAGGGAAAAAAAGTTATAAGTGAAGAGATCTGGCAGCCAGGCTTCTCCTGCTGGGTGACATTGGATAAGGTGATTAAGTTCTGAGCCTCAGTTTCCTTATCTGTAAAAGAAGGAGTCCAGAAAAGTACTCTCTGAAGTGCCATGCTATCATTCAAGTATCAGGAAGGGCCCCAGACTCTTCCACCTCCTGTGATCAATCTTTGCTCAGGATCACAGGAGGCTTTGGTTATTAAACTGTTAGTGACCAAAACACAAGGAGATGAGGAAGTCCATACTTGAAACTCAGGAGGAACTGGCAGTGGGCAAACAGGAAAAGACAGGACCTGCTGGGAATGAGGGGCTGAGGAGACAGAAGAAGCCCAGCTTTCTCGGGATGGGTGATAGAGAACCCAGTTTTTACGAAGTGAAGAAATAATGTCTGAGCACTAAGTAGATGCACAAGCAAAGCTGTAATCACTCGCACTGCTCACCACAGGAGACAGGCAGGGATGCTCGCGGTATCTGAGGAGGCCAAACTGATAGAATGAAGGAGAGTTAGGGAAGATAATCCATTTCTGCCTTGGTGTCTTGGTCCTCCTTAGCTTGGCCGTAGCCTTGCTCGCATCGGACAGTGAACTGCGGGGAGCAAAGCATAACAAATATGATAAACTCTGAATGAGTGAATGCTATCTTCTGGATGCCCTCTTTATTTCATTTTATTTCATTTTATTTGTTTGTTTGCTTTGAGAGAGAGGGAAAGGGAGGGAGAAAGGGAGAGAAACATTGATGTGAGAGAGAAACACAGATCAGTTGCCTCTTACGTGCTCCACCTGGGGACAGAACCCACAATCTAGGCATGTGCCCTGACCAGGAATCCAACTGGTGCCGTTTCACTTCGCGGGATGACACCCAACCAACTGAGCCACACCGGTTGGGCCTGGCGCCCTCTTTAGATAGTGACTCAATTACCTGGGGAAGGGGCAGAAATCTGGTGATGTGCTGTATTTTTCCTACCATACCATATTTTTGTATTCTCGAAAAACCAATGAATAAAAGAGTAGAAGGTGGGGCAGAGACAGGAGGAAGAGAGAGAGGCAGCACAAGGAGAAAGAGAATGGAAGATTAGGGTAGAGGAAAGAAGTTACAGTAGAAAAGCATCCTTTTATAGTAAACAAGTTAGATGACAAGCCAGGAAACAAGAGTCTTTTCTAACTTAGAAAGGAAGGTGGACTGCATTATTCTGATTTCTCTCTGACCACCTGTCTCCACCTCCCTCCCTAGCCCACTGGCTTTCAAAGTAATGAAATATTAAGGTAGACCACGCAAGGACACTTAAGTGTGGGTGTTAAAACCCACCTCTCCTCAGCCCCACCCATTGTGCTAGAACTCTCTGAACTGCCCTGAGCCTTCTCAGGTGCGAGGGCTGCTAACAACGGTGAATTAATTTGGGCACTTCACTGCAGAGACGTGAAGGTGCCACCTCGCTGCATGAATAGATTGTGCCGCTGGCTTCCGCTGGATCTTCGGGTGTCCCCAGACATCAGAGGCAGTGTGACCATCCAGACAGTCTGGGGCAAGGACGGGAAAATCGATGAGCCAGCAGGCAGCAGAGACACGAGGGGTATCCCAAAAGTGCAAACACACAGAAAAGGCCAGCCTCTGGGTCCAATTTAGAGCTGAGTGGAACCCTGCCCATCTGGCAGCAGATGGCAGTTCTAGTCTAGACTTGGTCATTCCCTTTGAGAACTCTCTTTGGTAAGAGTGTCATCAGTCCCTTTCTCGATTTGCAATTAATGCTCAGACATCATGGGGACATGCAACCAAAAACAATGCCGAAAAGAGTCTCAGTAACATTTGAAAAGGAGAAGGAATACAGTTATTTGCTTGTTTGTTTGGGGGTTTTTTTTGTTTGTTTGTTTTTATCCTCATCTGGGGACATTTTCATTGCTTTTAGAGAGAGAGGAAAGGAAAGAGAGAAAGAGAGAAACACTGATTGGTTTCCTCCTACACATGCTCCAAACAGGAATCAAACCCACAACCTGGGTATGCAGCCTGACTGGGGATCGAACCCTCAACCTTTCCTTTTATAGGTCGGTGCTCTAACCAACTGAGCCACACCAGCCAGGGCTGCTCGTTTTGTTTTTAATTAAAGGTGTTCTTGCAGAGGAAAGAGCACCAGAAAACCCTCTCTAACGACGCAGTCGGTGCACTCTCCAGCCTGGCTGCTCCTTTCCTCCTCCAGTCTAGCAAAGACAGGAAAGCTGAGGCGGTCTAGAAAAACCAATTGAATCCGATCTAGCAGGTTCCACATGGAAGCTGGAGGGGCACTTTTCAGACCAAAATGAAACCCAAGCCACCTGCACCCTCAGCACAGCTCTCCTCAAGAACAATGTACTAATGTCCAAAAATGCTAACAAGCCCACCTGGGATAGAGGAAAAGACAGTGTCCTGACAGGGGGGACATGTGGGTGGCAGGCCCAGCTCTGCCAGGGACCTGCTGTGCAGCCTTGGGCCTGGTGCTCAGCCTCCAGGGTTCTGGCAACCCCATCTGTAACGCAGAGGCTCACACTGCTGGTTTTACTTTGCCTGTCAGAACTCACACACAGGGAACCACGTAGTGCGCACTCCTTCACTCCTCTGTGTGGGCATCATCTTTCACTCGGAACGACGTTTCCGAGATTTCATCCGCGTCGTTGGATGCACCCCCTTCACCCCTGTGGAATCATGTGAGCATACTACGGTCCTTTATCCATTCTCCATAAAGGGATACTTGGGTTATTTCCTGCTTGGAGCCGCTATGAACACAGACTATGAATACAGATTCTACTTTCTATCTCTATGAGTTTGGCTATTCTAGGTACCTCATACAGGTGGAATCATGCAGTATTTGTCTTTTCTGTGACTGACTTTTTTCGCTCAGCATAACGTCCTCAAGGTTCATCCATACTGTGGCATGTGTCAGAATTCCCTTCCTTCTTGAGGCTGAACAATACTCCATCATATGTACGCACCACATTTTGCCTATCCACTCATCTAATGCGCGCTGGGCTGCTTCCACCTTTTTGGCTATTGTGAATAATGCTGCTGTGAACACCCTTCAAAATCCTGCTTTCAATTCTTTGACTCCCTGTCCAAAAGTGGAACAGGTGAATCATACGATAATTCTACTTTTAATACTTTAAGGAATCACCATTACTGTTTTCCACAGAGGCTGCACCACTTCACATTTCCACCAACAATACACAATGGTTCCAACTTCTCCACTGCTGGCCAACAGGTTTTCGGTTGTTACATATACGTATGTGTGTGTATGTGTGTGCACACACACAAGTATGTATATACACGCATATATAGGTGCCATCTTAATATGTGTGAGGTACAGACTCATGTTTTTTTGGTTTGCATTTTCCTAATTAGTGATGTTGAGCACCTTTTCATAAGCTCGCTGGCCATCTGTACGTCATCTTTAGAGAAACGTCTCCTCAAATCCTGTACCTAGTTTTAAAATTAAGTTATTTGTATTTTTGTTATTGACATACTGTAGTTTGCTAGCAAATCTTGAAGTCAGGTAAAGTGAATCCTCCAACTTTATTCTCCTTCAAGATTGCTTTAAATATTTGAGGTCCTTCGTGTTTCCAAGTAAACGTTAGCACGTTTGTCAATTCCTACCCCCAAGCCTCTAGGGATTTTGACTGGGATTACTTCAAACCTACGGATCAGTTTAGGGAGAACAAACAGCAGCAACGTGCGTCTTCCAGTGCACACGTGTGATAAACCCCTCCATTTACTGAGGTCTTTAACTTCTCACAGCACTATTTCGTCATTTTTATGCAGAGGGCTTTCACATTTTTTGTTAAGTTTATACCTAAGTAGTTTTGGCTTTTTGATGTAATTGAAAAAGAAACTGTCTTTTAAAGACATAACAATTCTTTGCTGCTGCTATGTAAAAAAATATAATTGATTTCTGAATATTGACTTTGTACCCTGCAAAATTCATTTCTTGGTTGTAATAGTTATTTTATAGGTTCCTCAGGACTTTCTTTGTCAACAATCATGTTATCTGTGAATCACAACAGATCTACTTATTCCTTTCTGATTTTGAAGATTTTTATTGCTTTTTCTTACTTTATGGCACTGGCTACAACCTCCATCCAATTTAACGGAGAAAACATACTTGCTTTTTTTTGATCTTAGGAGGAAAACCATTTTTCACCACTGAGTATGACATTTGCCCTTTTGAAACGCCCTTTATCAGACTGCAGAAGTTCCCTTTTATTTCTAATCTGCCTAGAGTTTTCAATCACAAATGAATGTTAAATTTTTTTCAGCTTTGAGGTACTGTTGACAAATTAAAAAATGTATATAAGATATATAGTATAATTGAATATACATTGTAAAGTGATTACCATAATCAGCTAATTAACACATCCATCACCTCACATAGTTACTGTGTGTGTGTGTGTGTGTGTGTGTGTGTGTGTGTGTGTGTGTGTGGTAATAACACTTAAGATTGCAAATTTCAAGTATACAAAATTATGAACTGCAGTAACCATACTGCACATCAGTCTCCAGGCTCATCATCTCACGTAGCAGAATCTTTGTACCCTCAGTCCAACATCTCCCCGTTTCCCCCTCATCCCAGCCACTGGCTGCCACTGTCCTACTCTGATTTTATGAGTGTAATTATTTTAGATTCCACATGTAAGTGAGCTCATGCAGTGTTTGTCTTTTTGTGTCTGGCTTCTTTCACTTAGCATGATGCCCTCCAGGTTTTATCCATGTTGTCACAATTAGCAAGACTTCCTTCTTTTTTAAGGCTGAATAGCATTCTGTGTGTGTGTGTATCGTATGTTCTTATGCATTCATCCATCCATGGACATTTAGGCTGTTTCCATATCTTGGCTACTATGCATATTGCTGCAATGAACATGGGGGTGCAGACATCTCTAAAAGATACCAATTTCATTTCCTGTGGGCGTATACCCAGAAATGGGATTTCAGGATCATATGGTAGTTCTATTTTTAATTTCTCAGAAACCTGCATTTTGTCTTCCATAATGTCTACCCCAACTCACAGTCCCATCAACAGTGCACACGGGCCTTTTCCTCCACACCCTTGTCAATGCTGGTGATGGCTTTGGCTCTTTGGTGACAGCCAGCCTAACAGGCCAGAGGTGAGAGCTCACTGCAGCTCCGTCAGGGCTTTCCCCACATCTGTAGAAATGACCACGTGGTTTTCCTCCTTTATTTTGTTAATATGGGGAATTACATTCATTGTTTTTTAAATGTTAAAGCAAGCTTTGATTCCTGGGATAACACAGTTTGATCATGACATATTGGCAGATTCGATTTGGTAATATTTTATTAAAAACTTCTGTGTTTATGTTTGTGAGGGATACTAGCCTATAATTTTCATTTGTTTGTAAATCTTTGTGGGATTTTGGTATAAGAACTATGCTGACTTCATAAAATGAGTTGGAAAGTGTCCTCTCCCATATTTTCTAAAAGATTTTGTATAAAAAATGTGCTTTTTCTCCCTTAAATATTTGATAAAATTTATCAGTTACACTACCTTAGCCTAGAGGGTTCTTTGTAAAAACTGTATTAGTAAATTGATTTCTGTAATAGATATATTGATATCAGGACTTTTTGATTTCATCTTGTGTCAGTTTTGGTAGATTGTCTTTTTTCAGAAAATTCCTTTATCTTTATCTAAGTTGCTTAATTTATTGGCACAAAGCCGTTCGCAATCTTTCCTGAGCACCCGTGAATGTCTGCAGACACTGCAGTGACACACCTGCTCTCAGTCCTGGTACTGGTGGTGCGTGATCTCTCTTCTTGGTTTGTCCAGCTTGGCTTTATCCATTTTATTGATGTTTCCAAATAACTGCTTTGGGCTTTATTATTTCTGTCTACTTTTGTCCATTTTCTATTTCATTAATTTCTGATCTTACCTTTATTTCCTTCTTCCTACTTACTTTGGGTTTACTTTTCTTTTTCCAGCTTCTAAAGGTAGAGCCTTCAGTCGCTGAATCTAGTCCTTCCTTCTTTTTTAATATATGTACTTAAAGATACAAGTTTCCCTCACAGCACTGCTTTAGCTGCACCCCACGAATGTTGATGAACACATCAAATATTTACATTATTGCTCAGGATGAGGTTTTTAAAAATCGTATTTAAAAAATTTTGTTCAGCCCTGGCTGGCGTAGCTCAGTGGATTGAGCGCAGGCTGTGAACCAAGGCATTGCAGGTTCGATTCCCAGTTGGGGCACATGCCTGGGTTGCAGGCCACGGCCCCCAGCAGCTGCACATTGATGTTTCTCTCTTTCTCTCTGTCTCCCTCCCTTCCCTCTCTAGAAATGAATAAATGAAATTAAAAAAAAATATTTGTTCATATGTTTATTAATTTTAGAGAGAGAGGAGGGAGGAAGAGAGAGAGAGAGAGAGAGACATTGATGTGAGAGAGAAACATCAATTGATTGCCACCCATACACGCCCAGACTGGGGATTGAACCCACAAACCTTGGTATTTGCCCTGACTAGTAATCAAACTGCCAAATTTTGGAGTATGGGATGATACTCCAAACAACAGAGCCACACCAGCCAGAGCAAAAAAAAAAATCTTATTTTGCAATAAATTCAACGTTGGAGAGAAGTTGCAAAGACCACACAAAGAGCTCCTGTTTGCCCTTCACTCATATTCCCCAAAAGTTAACAGTTAACCATCTTTTCTCTATATTCCTTTCCCTCTCTTCCTCCATTTTTTCCTGACCTATTTCTGAGCAAGCTGCCAAATGGATGCCACTGCAAAATGTTAGTGCATTTGCCACCAAAACTAACAACACTCTCTACATAACACAGTTTGACCCTCAAAACCAAAAAACTAACACTGTGACTACCTACCAACGAAACTTCAGACCTCATTTAGGTGTCATCGGTTGCTGCAGCCGTGTCCCTTATAACGAAAGGGCCCGGCTCACAACTGCACGTTTCCCTGAGTCGCCACATCTCTTTAGGGCCACTCAGTCCGAACAGTTCCTCAGTCTCTCCTTGGCTGTGGGGACCTTGACACTTGTGAAGACAGGGCCTGCTTCTGGTCACTCTCCAGTTCCTTCAGAGAGCTGTTTCTTTCACATTTTGTCTGAGTTTACAGTTGCTTTCTGTGGAATGGTTGGTCCCAAAGAACGATTCCACCATTGCCAGAAATCAAGATCGGACTTGACTGTCCTCTGACCATGGACCCTGCACAAAAACCCTGCGTCTCTGTTTGGCGAACATGGCAGCTCTCCACGGGAATAGCTCCGCTGCGCAGTCTCATCGCGTCAGACAACCTTCCCAATATCTGCATTACTGCTATTATAATTAAGATAATGCCTATATACAGTTAAAAAAAAGCAAACAGCACAGAAAGGGATCATTGTGAAGAGAAAGTCGCCCACCTAACATTAAAAAAGAATTATCTCTAATGAGCAGAGTCTCTCTGTGCTAAGATTGGCACACCAGTGATGGGAAAACTGAAGAAAACTCGGGCCGGAAATCAGAAGACCTGAGTGTCCAGTCCTGGTTCTGCACCAAAAAAATGATTCACGCAGAACGTATTTACTTAGCTCCTAGTAGTATATTTAACTCCTCTGTGCCTCAGTTCCCTCACCCGAGGGATGATGCAACAATGCACGTCTGAGTATGCTGAAAGTTAAAAGCGTAATACAAGTGTAAGAACAGGTCAAATAGCAGACCTCCGTGGAAATCAGAAGTTGGGATATGGAAGACAAAGGTGAGATGGGAATGGAAAAATCCATACTCTGTTTGGTTTTATATTTTCATACCACCATTACTGCCCTATCTAATACAGTAGCTACTAGCCACATGTGGCTATTTATATTTAAATTAATTAAAATAAAATTTAGAATTTAGTCCCTCTATCACACTAGCCACATTCCAAGCGCTCTGTAGCCACCTGGGGTTATCAGCTGTTATACTGGACCATACGGACCGTTTCCGTCATCACAGAAAGTTCAACTGGACAATACTGAGTTGTACTTTTCTACACTAGGTATAGTCTTAATTGCCTGTATTAATGGTGTTGCTATGGAATTAATACATAGCAGCTAGCCTGCCACTATAAAACAAAAAATAAAAAATCTCAAAGCTAAAAGGAAACCAGCCTCCAGACAGGTAAACGTTCTATCCAAACCGGAATGGGATGAGCCTGAGGGTTTTGGAAAAGCCTTTGGAACTGCTTCTCATCGCGTGGCTTAGGAGGCTGAAGTCGAAGGAAGCAGGTCTCTGGCCCCAGGTCCCACAGAGGATGAACACTGGGATTTCACAGCATAGGCTGCGCAGCAGGATCTGGGTTTTAGGCACAACTCTGCCACTTACTAGCCATGTGGCCTTGGAAAAGTGACCACCCCTGAGCCTCGCTCACCTCATCTGAAAGCAGGAATAATAACCCAAACCCTGCTGGGTTGTCATGAGGATTAAAGAAATGTCTAGAAAATGCTTAGCAGAGAACCAGGCACCCCGCGAGGACAGCTACCTGCTGTCATTACTAGCTAACACATTGCTCTTTCCACTGCATGACAAACTCTGAGCAGCGAGGCTACAGCCACCAGACACATCATCATCATGGAGTGGAGGAAGGAACGGGGAGCTGGTGCAGCTTGGCAAAACGTGCCGGGGAGCAGACCGATGAACGCACTGCACAGCAGTAACTGCAGAACTGCTCCCACAAGTCCCCATGCAGTAGCAGAAATTTCACCTTGAGGGGTGCAAAGGGAAAGGTACCATTTGCGTGCCTCTGTGCTCTTGCCCTTAAATTGGCGTCTGAGGGACGGAGCACTGCAGACTGTGAGAGATGCTTTTATCCCTGCGGCCTTCATGCTGAGACACTGGAGGAGTCAGCACTCTGTCTTGCTCTTCTCCCTCCAAACCCATGTACCACGACGTGTTAGCCACCACTGCAGCTATCCCAAAGCAGACCCCTCCAAGCCTGCTTCAGAGTGGGTGGAGCTCAACACCCCCCCTCCTCAGCTTTTACAAGTGCCCGCTATGTGACCTAGCCGCTCGCTCCCTGTCCAACAGGATATGAGGGTTTTTTTAAATCCTTAAATACAGTGCCCACTCTGTAACACCATATGCTCTCCCCTGGAAGACCACCACACACGAGATGATCAGACATTAGAGTCAAATCACACAGTAACTCATGGCTCAGACTTTCAGTGAGGAGAGGTTTCCATTCAATTCCGTAAGAAATTCTAACCACTTGCTTTCTGAAAGGCACTGCGCCATGCGCTAGCGACACATCTGCGACCGAGACGAGGTACCTATCCTCAAGCAGCTTGTGCTTGAAACGGCAGGTGGAGTTGTTCAAAACAGATTCAGCTGGGGACACCTAATCTGAGCCTTGGAAAGTGGTGTGAGTCAGGTGTGCAGGTAAGAGGGCCGGGGTTGAGATGCTCAGAAACTCATCCTTGCTGCTACTGTGTCAGCCTGTGTCCCCTGGTCTACCACGCTGCCACTGTGTGAGCTCTGCTGTTTCCTAGCTGTGTCCTCACACAAGTGAACTTCCCTGAGTTTGTTTCCTGCTCTACAGAATGGCGCCACAAGAGCACACAGATGCACAGGGATGCAGTAAGAATACAAAGCGGTGTCTATACAGTGCTTAGCGCAATACGTGGTGCGCAGTCAGCATTCAGTAAATAGAAGCTATCATTATTATTTCTAAAAAATCCTACTGTTTCCAATCAAGTCCTTCTTAACTGCCAACCGCAGCTCAAACCTGAGTCTGCCACACTGCACCCCCAATCAGGTTTATTGCCTCAGAAGGAGCCATAGAGATCCTTTAGAAGCCTAAAGGGGCCTGGCCTTCTCAACCACCAAAATTCAGTCTCCTCAGTCTTCAAATTTCATCTCCTCTAAGAAAATCGCCCAAAAGACTCCAGAGATCTGGCCAACAATGCTCTTCCCAACACTGCTTCTAGATCTCTCTGTTCCCAAGTCCTGAGGTCTCACCTGTCGATGTGTACCATCACTCACATCCCTTTCAGAAAGCTGGAGGACTCCGTGTCCTCCCTGTTGTCACTTCCAGGTCCAGCTTGAATGCGTCCTGGGTGTTTGGTAAGTACTAACAGGTAAAGAGGAACACAAAGATCATAAAAATGACTCATATCAAACCAGCTCCACGATAGCTGACAATGATTTCCAAAGAGCAACAAGACCTGAACACCCATGGAAAGTTGGATACGACAAAGAAATCTCCCGACATAACTTACATTTGTTTACTGCCTCGTAGTTTACAAAGTGCTTTCACATCCATAACATCAATTTGACAACCACTTGGAGAGGAAGGCCTAATAAGTATTATTGTTATTATATATGACAGATGCAAAATCTGAGGCTTCAAAAAGTAATGCAGTCTGTCCAAGAATCAAAGCCATGATGTAAAAGTCTTTTGATTCTTCCAAGTCCTTCTCCTATTTGCTGCTCCTTCATGCAGACTCTACACTCAAACAATGTGTATGCCCCGGCTATTAACAAAAAATCTTACCCAAAAGGGACCACATGGAAATAAAACCACAGAGAAGATACTCGAGAATGACTGAATTATCTTTCTGGACTGAGGAGCTTTCCTCCCTCAGTTCTGGGACTGCTGGCTACAATGGCCCATGCACTCATTCAGCAGACACGAGCAACCGTCCCCAGCCAGCTGGGTCTTCTGAAGTGGCACGTGGGAAGGTCGTCGTGGGAGCTCCACGCAGCCTCCCAGCACCTGTTAAGTGGGCTCCCACCACGCTCGCTGCTTTCCTCCCCCTTGCACTTCTGGCCCCTCTGAAAAGCCAGACGCTTCACAACTGACTGTCATCGCAGCTGCCCTTTTTGAAAAAGCATCTCTGATCCCTTCCATTTCTGCTACCCAGACCCAGCCTCCCCCAGTCTTGGATGATACCAAGCACCCAGTAAAAGTGTTCCCTTCCAAACAGCAACCTGCAGTGTTCCCACAGAGAGAACCACTGCACCACAGAAGGGAATTATGTCATTGTACTACACTAACTTCTCCTAGTCATAATTTGGTGGTCCCTCCACCAACTGGCTGGTCTTGGTGTTCTAAAGGCTGCATCCTGACAAAATGGGCCAGTTTTACTTCCTTAGGGATGACAGCAGCAACACTTCCTCTTTATCTGCGTCAAGGGGTACCTACCAGGCAAGGCCGCGGCGGCTCAGATCACTGCAGGCCAGAACAAGGCTGGGACTAGAGGGGAATGACCTTTGGGGGAGAGGGGCAACGAGAGGGCTGGCTCCTAAGGCAGCCCTCTACTACAAAGTGCCAATGAGGCCTGGTCTGACTCGGGCCAGCGCCAATATCACAGCGGGCCTCTGAGCAGGACACTCCAAGCAGCAATGACCCTCAGAATCAGCAGGTGTGTTCTACGGGGAAATTAGTCCTTCAGAATATGGTCCAAACAGTGGCCGCAGGTCCGGGACACAGAGTCCAGGCCCCAGGAACTGGCACTGGCAAAATCCACTCTCTGTTCAGCGTAGGGTTCTTGTGCAAGGAGGACTGGCAGAGAGGTCCCACTGTCCGGATGGGGCCCATGTGGGAGGGAGAAGATGTTTAAGAAAGGCAAAAGGAAGGCCAGGATTCGGCACAGCCAAGGAGCCAGGCCTCCAGCAGCCCAACAAAGTCCAGATCTGGACTCTCAAGAGGCTTGGGGACAAGAATAGAGGGAAGGTGGAAAAGGGCTTCAGGGACAGTGGCTCAACAGAGCCAAGGAAGGTGGGTAATGACACCAAGCCAAGAAAAATACAACATAGAGAAAAAAAATAGGCAGGTGTGTCAGGCTAAATGGTAGGAACACTGAGCTGAATATAAGACATCATCCTCGTTACCCACTGGGGGATGGGCAGTAGTTGTCCATGGAGCCAAGGGCAAAGAAGCAGAAGAACCAGCCTGTGCAAAGGCCCAGAAGTGTCAAACAACGTGATGATTTTTATGGCTTCGTGTGCATGAGCTGCACAATGCCAGAGAGAGACTGGTATGAGGTGAGGCTGGATATCGAGACAGGGGCGGGATCAGGAAGAGCTTCTTACGACAAGTCAGAGACTTTGAACTGCATCCTGGATGCGAAGCCATTAAAGCGTAAGGGCACACATTCAACCCTGTAACACTTACTTACTGAGTACCTACTGTGTGTTGGGCACTAATCAAGGTGACAGGGATACAGTGGTGAACAAGGCCAGCAACAATCCTGAACTTATTACACTCTAGTAACTCATTCTTTGCTTATCGGCTTCGAGGATTATGGGCTCTGAGCTTCACCTATCCCTTGAGGGCAGAGGCTGGGCCTTATTCCCCAATCTATGCTAAAAGCTTGGCTAGGTTTCTTCCGTATAGTAGGTTTCCAACAGTGTTTGTTGTGGGAACGAATGTTTCCCCCTGCATTTTCTAAGAATCTTAAAAAAAAGTAAAAGCACAGCATGATCAGATTTATATTTTAGTACATCATTTTGGCAGCTAGAATAAGGCCAGACTAGAAACAGAGAGTCTTCAACTCAGGGGTGTCACTATAACTAGGCAACAGACATGGGGGCCCAAGCCAGGGAACAGGGGTAGAGATGGAGGTAGTGTTAGCTCCCCAGCCAGCAGCCGATTCAGGCACAACTCGGCCTTCACAAGCCTTGCGTTTCCTCCAACCACTGCAGCCTCCTCCAAACCCTCACTGACTCCAGTGCGCTCGCTCTCAGCCTCTGTGTGATTTACTTCCGCCCTGGAACGCCCAGTTTTCAAGGTCAAATGCAACAAAAGACAGCTGGACAGCTCCCGGGTGACCCTGGGTGTGGCCTGGGGCAGTTGTAATGCTGCAGAGGGTGGTCTGACACAAGAGGTCACCGGGACTTTAAATCAGTGCTGACGAATTTCCTCTGCTGCGGGGAGAAAGCAAGCCGGAAACAGCCTCGCCATCAGTGTGACAGCTGCCTCGGCCACCTCAACAAGAACTCACGCTCTCCGGCGCTGCGTGCAGATTGGCTGCGGTTACCAAACACTGGCCTCCACTGGGTTCAGTGGTTCGGACTCTAAGAAGCGTTCACCACAGGATCCAAGCTGGTTCTATGTAGCTCCTGAGATGTCAAGTGATTAAGACAGAAGGGCAGCTCTGGCCCACACTTAAAACAAATTCTGTCAGAAGCATACAGTGGCTTATATGCTATGACCAATTATAATAACTCTTTGGTACAGTACCTGAGAGCTTACAAAATCCATTATTTACCTTACTGGCATCTTATTTGCATAACCCTGTGGGCAAGGTAAAGCAGAAATTACTACTCCCACTTGGTAGATGAGAAAAGTAAGGCTTGCAGACGTTTTCACTGTCCCAAAGCCAAGCAGACTGTAGGTGACAGAGCAGAAAACCCAACCCAGGCATCATCCCACATTCCAGACTGCGCCCATCAGACCTCGCACTCTGGCAAGCACTGCGGCCTGCCACAAGCGTGAGTCAGCTTCACTGTCGCAGTCCCACCGAGGTGGTTCCTTTCCTCCTGCTTTTCTTCGTAAGACACTGACCCAGACTGAGTCTGGAGAGAACTACTGGGTCTCCATCAGACCCAACTACCACCAAGTGACAGCCAGCGCCAGAGCCCAGGCCCACATTCTCATTAGGACTGTCCAGAGAGGAAGCTGTTGGTGTACAGAGCCAGCAATGAGAAAAATGAGGGCTCTGTGAGCCAGGGTCAAGTCCTTGTTCCGCCATGTGCTATGTAGCACTGAACTTCTGACAGCTTTCTCTTTGAACTTCAGTTTCCTCCCGTCTAGAATGACGGAGGCCACATCTGCCCTACCCACCACTCAGAGGTCAGAGCCAATAACAAGGTCTTCTTCTACTCCAGGCAGTTACCAGGCTGTGCTGGAGGCCTCCCCACACTAACCTCATCAGGCTGGCAGACAATCTGGCTTTCAACCTAACCAGGAAGATTGAAACCACCTAACAGGAGCTCCCGCACTATTTCCAACATACCTCTACTGATCATTCCCTTGGCACCCCGTCCGGCCCTAATATACAAAGATCAACGAGACAGTGACGGCTCCCGAAGAACTCCAAGTTTGATTTAGAGATGGACATATTAATAATGACTATTTTACTAATAAATGCTGTATTAGTAGTGGGCAGCAACTTAGTCTTTGTGAATTCTGGGCACCCTGCACTGTGCATGGCCCGCAGTAGGATGCGGTAAACACTTATTGAATAAATAAATAAAACTAAGATGTAACATGAGGACAAAGAATACACGTACTTCAGTGGAGGTATTTCTCTCCTCCACCGAGAACGTCTATCTTCGCCTGTCCTCTTTCTACTTCATCCCTGTGCTGAAGGAAAAAGTGTCCTTCCTTCCCATCAGAACCAACCCATTCGCAGCGATTTCAACCCCGTCTCTCGCTCTCATCTCCTTGGGGGCCTCGCTCCAGCTACCCCTCTCCCTTTTGCATCTTTATTCAAGCTTCTTCTCTTTCTCTCTCTAATCCTTTCTTGCAGCCCCCTGACACACTCCAGTGCCCGCCCAAGCTGACAAAACTAACTCAAACCAGGCGCTCCTCTCAAGTTCCTGAGTTGTTCTCACCCTCCTTTGACCACGAATCTCCTGAAAGGGTCTTCACACCGACAGCCCACGTCTCCATCACCCTTTCGTTCCCTGCTTCAGCTGCCGCCTCAGTTTCTCTCTGAAGTGACACCGCGCCCCCCAGTCACCAGATCCCACAGTCTGTTCTGTCTTCAACCTCCCCGACCTCCTGTTGAAATCTCCTTGGCTCCTGAGACACTGCGGCTCCTGGCTTGCCTGCTCCCTCTCTTGTCAATACTCAGTCTCTCTCTGGCTGCTCTTCCTCTGCTTTCCTCTTAATGCAAGTTCTTGCCAAGTCTCCCCTGTTACTTCACATTAGTTCCCTGGAGAACTAATTTAATGTCAATGCTTCCAATTTAGGAAGCCTTTCCAGTCACCACCTCCCAACCCAACCGCCCCCCTCCCCAACCCTGCAGAATCCAACAGAACGAGAGGGACTGAATATAAGAGAGAAAAAGTCCCCAAGGACACAAGGAAGGGATGGGACCAACATATTCTCATTGGCAGACTCTCCCTTACAGCCTTCGTCACAGTCTGCCCGCCCTGCCACGAGTTCATCCGGGCCCTGCTGCTCACTCGCAAGCCCGAGACAGGAACTCTTCCGCCCGCCTCTGCTCCCCTGTGTGGCCCATGCACTGCCCGGACAGACAGGCACGCATGCATCTGCTGAGTCAAAGAAGGAAAGCCCAAGATGAATGTGCGTGAAAGCACTTGGTGAGTCGTGAAGTGCGAAAGGACAGGCTATAAAAGCCTCGGCATCAACAGACTTCTTAAGAACCGTCTGGGCTGCCTGAGCACGTCACAGGGTCTGTTCTCTGGCCCCGCAGGACAGCTGACGGCCAAAGGCCCGAAGACGGAAATGCCTGCCCCCGAACCGGCCTGGGACTGCGGAGTATAGACTATAAGGAGAGAGAGAGAAAGAGGGGAAGAGGGCCCATACGTCCAACACCATTCCTTTCGTCCACTGTTCATTTATTCCATCAGGAGACATCTACTAAGCACCTACGAGGTGCCAGGAATCTTTCTAGACACTGGGAACACGGCCTTGGGCAAGAGAGATAGGCCCTTGCCTCCCTAGATCTTGTATTTCAGTGAGAAGAGATGATAAATATAAATAAACGAGAAGACAGCAGACAGGAAATAAGTGCTTCTGTGTCGTAGCCTTTACCACCTCTCTCAAACAGCACAGCCCTGTCTGGTGGCTCACCCTCTCTTCGGAGCGTTCCCACAGACGTATCCAGTCCACCGCTTTGAGGTCTGTTTTGGGTTATTTCTCCCGTTAGGTCAGCAGCTACAGCACACAGGTGTTAGCCTTTCTGAGCTCCAACAAACCAGTCTCTGGCTGAACCCTGCTCCCGCACTTACAGAGGCCTCTAAAACCTGCTGCCCTGGGAAGGCATGGGCTGCCCGCGCCCGTGTCCCAGGGACGTCCTGCTCCTCGAAGGGCGGCAGTGATGCTGCAATCACTTACGAGAGAGCGACTTGGAAATGCTTTATCAGGCTGTTTTCAATTCTGTGAGAGCCCTCCGGACTCAGCTGATTGCTGGTGGTAGGTTTCTGTGTTATTTAGGGCACCAAAGTCCCACGGTCTTGACACAAACTTAAAATTAGAAATGCATTAAATATAGGAAAGGAGGAAGGTCATTCAGGAAAGGCAGCCTTCCGGAGGAGCTGCAGGACAAAGACGCCCTGGAAACTTCCAGGTTCATTAATGGGTTTTACACAGCATTCAAGTGGTATTTCTCCTTCAGAAATAACACTGTGGAAAGCGTAGGGGACTGGCTCAAACCTCAGCTAACACAGCTGAGTGAGTGACTCTGCAGACTAAAAATAGCTCCTTTCCCACTCGTTCTGACAGATTTCACTTAGACCCTGTGCACAGGTTGATCCTCCAACAAACAGTTTTAGTCCCGCAGCAAAAGGAGGGCTGATGGCATTTGGGCTTGACAATTACCCAATCCCTGGTTCGACCCTTGTTTATTTCCGCATTCCCTGCTCCTGCTCCAAAGGCTGCGCGTGTGCACACACGTGCATGTGTGCACTGAGCTCCCTCCCCGGGATTTGGTGCTCCTCAACCAAACGTGGGCAGAATTTAAACCAGCAACATGACTCAGGGCCGTGGCTGCAGACTGAGCCCAGAGCAAGGCCCTCAGAAACACTGAGAATCAGGCTGCTCGCCTCAGGTCTTCTCAAGTCCTAGCTAGCCTCTCGGGCCCTCAGCTTCCTCAGTTATGAAATGAGGATCACCATTCCTATTCTCGCTTATCGCACAGCATTGCATGGGGATCAAACCAGATCACATATGTGGAAGTTATTTTCCTTCAGACAGGTAGTCCTAGCAGAAGAATGGGTGGCAGTGAAGAGGCAGGCTAGACAGGCGGCCAGACTGCAAACCCAGGTGGGACCCCAGGAACAGGCAGGATCCTGGCTGCACCAGCAGTTAAAGCAGAGTCAGATCCACGGTGTTAGTTCATGTTGTCTCCTCTGCCTGGAATGTCTTCCCACCTTCCCTAAACTCCTGCTCATTTTTAAGAGCCCACTTCAAACAATACTTCTTTTTGTTAGTGTCCTCAGAATAAATCATCCCATCTTCACTGCTCCCTTGGCCTGTCTAACACACCTCTGATAACACTTTTCCCTCTGTGTGGTAAGGATTTATTTACGCACCTGGAAGCTCTTGTAGAGCAGAGACACGTATTCTTTCTTTGTGTCTACCTCCCCACCCACCACCACCGTGTGGCCAGCGCAGGTGAGCAGGCAAGGCGGGTCAGCACACACAGAGCCTGAAGGCAGCGGTGGGTGGGGAAGCCAGGAAGGCAGTGTCACCACGGCCTGCCTGCCCCTGGCAGTAAGGGCAGAGCCACAGAAATGGGAGTCACAACCAAACTGCAAGTCCTGGGAGGCCCAGGTGGGAGCATCAGACTAAGTCTCAATGACCTAAACTAGAACAGGAGGCCCTGGGGACAAGGAACAAGGGCAGAGAACAGAGCCAAAGCGAAATGGCAGAGCAAAAAGCTCAAGTGAGACTGAAGCCTGGAACTTCTTAGATTGGTTAACATTCTCAAATGTTAACATTGGTTCACATGCCAGAGATGAGCCAGCAGCTAGGGGTTAAGTGATGTTGCTTACGACACAGAGGGATGCCAGTGGCAGGAGTCACTACAAATTTAAGTAGTGATCATTACATGAAATAAGAGTCACAGATGAAATGGACTCTTAAGATCTATAAGAAACATTAGGAATCACCTGGTCTAACGTCCCCAACCTACATACGGGAGAACTGAGATGCAGGAGGAAAGGGGGCTTGCCCAAATTCATTGAGTCAGGGCAAAACCAGACCTAGAACCCAGATCTCCTCACTCCCAGTTGAGCCCTTGTCCCTCAGGGGATGTCCGCCCTCAGATTGCCCTGCTAAGAAGCTAAGTGAGAGTCACATCACTGTCGGGCTCTTAGGCTATATGTTTGCACTGGCCATGTCCCTGTCACAGTGCTGTACACCGTGGCCGCCACAAGGCGTTAAATGGCTTCAAAGGGTAAGAAGACAAAGGAAGGGCCCAATAACAACTGAGTGAGTTCCTGCCACGTGCCAAGAACTTTGCAAGTAATCTTCATTATTGACCTTCTGTGGAAGGTATAACTATCCCCATCTTGCTAGTAAAACCAGAGACTCAAAAAAATCCATGAAGTCGCTGTGCCTGCTACTACCTAACCACGAAGTCTTAGCAAAGAGAGTCTAAAGCCTTCTGTTCCCATCTCAGCACCTGAACTCACCAAGCAGACAAAACCGGCTTAGACACGGCATTCCCCCACCCACCACTGGTGGGGGCGACTTCTCTCACACGACGTACGGAGAAACAGAGAGAAGTCACACAGGCGCTCGTGGCCTCTGCTCCTGCAGTTTCATCCCCACGACTGCATCTTCAAGAAACAATTCAACAGGGTATTCATTGCAGAGTCCACCACAGTGCCAAAAACATAAAAGTAAACAGGAAACGATCTCAATGTCCAACACCCAAAGAATAATTTAGAAAATCCCAGAACCTTCCAACCATGTAACAGCCATTTCAAATGATCTTAAAAACCAAGAAAACAAAGCAGTTGTGATAAAATAATGAAGACAATACAAAATATTATAAATAATTTCGTAAAGGATGTACATGTATATATATATATATATATATATATAAAAGAAATGTAATTGTGTGAGGTGGTAAGATTATGGATGGTTTTATTATTACTACTCCTATTACTATTATTATTATTATTACCACATCCAAACTGTCTTTGCAGTGTTGTTTGGTGCCTTTCAACTAAAGAAAAAGAGAGGAAAGACAGACGGACTCAGCGCAGCACTGAGAGGAGGCCCAGGAGGCCCGAGGGCTGAGGGGAGGCAGAAACAGAGACCGCCCTACATACCCAGAAGGAGAAGGCCAGGCAGGCCCTGGGGGAAGGGAAGCCCTGTAGGTATGGGCAGGGTTGTAATTAGTCTGATGCTAATTACAGAAGTCTCACTAGCTTATTAATTCTTCTGACAGACTCTGAATGAAAACTGAATTCCTTTGTTGAGCCAGCTTGGGTTCAGAGGCGCGTTTCCTTTGTGACCATCCTCATTCTTCTCTGAAACCAAGGCTTTTCTTTCTCTTTGCTTTTTTTTTAAGAACAGCAGTAAAGTAAAATTTAGTAACAGAAGCACACACCCTGGAGAAATTAAGGCTCCTGCCTTAAATGTAGAAATTCAAGACAGTTCCGGGAACTGCAGGGGCTTGAATAGGCCAGTGAACTAGTGTTTTCTGCACTGGGAAATTGAAACAGAAGCACCAAATACTCAGCTCAGTATAACGGCGCCCTGGCCAGGCCCCACCCCATCTCTCTGACGTCACCTTGCGTTCACCCCCACAGACACCCGTGCTCCAGCCCCAGGGGTCCCCCGAACACTTTCTTCACTCTCCTGTCTCCGTGACCCCGTCCGAGCTGTTGTGCCCACCCGAAAAGTCCTGGTCTACAGCTGCTCGCTCGCGCCTGACCCACCCTCAAGGCAGAGCCCAAAGCCACGCCCTCCTCCAAGCCTAACCCAACCCCTGCACCCTGAACTCATCTCTTACTCCTGAGGTAGCCCAGAGTGCCTGGAACCTCCCCAGAGGCCTTACGCACAACCTGCCCTGCAGTGGAACTACCTGGTAACGGCCTTTTCCACCATGTTAGACCACCAGCAACGTGAGGCAAGGAGCCTTTTCAGACTCCTACCATAATGTCTGGCACATATGCACACAGTAGGAGCTCGGTAAACGCTTTGCGGAAAGACAAGGAAAAGAGATGCATCGCATCTTCCGAGAGTCACTTCCTACCTCAGTCGCTCCCGCCAAGCAGTGCAGACACGAAGGCGTGCTCTTCCGCGGGCTCGAGCGGCAGAGGGGTGAGCCCTGCTTTTCCGGTTTCCAGCCTTCGGGAGGCTCCAGCTCCCTCCCTAGTTGGCCGTAGTCCGCCCGGCCCCAGGTAAACACCTTGCCAGTTTCTAAAAACAAACATTATCTGAGGTAAGGCTACATTCCACAGCTCTCATGAATAGGCACTGAATTAGGAGAGAAAGCGCGAACATTTATTTAGTACCAACTACTACGTACCAGTAAGGAAGGACCGAGCAGCCCCGGCCTGGTGGCTCAGTTGGCTGGAGAATCGTCTCCTACACTAAAAGGCTGTGGGTTCGACCCCCAGTCAGCGCACATACCAAGGCTGCAGGTTCCATCCCTGGCTGGAGTATGTACGGGAGGCATCCAACCGATGTCTGTCTCTGTCTCTGTGTCTGTCTCTCTCTCCCCTTCCTCTCTTTCTAAAATCAGTAATTAAACATCCTCAGGTGAGGATTTTTTTAAAAATGTGCAAGTATCCACATTTTGCAGGTGTGGGAAGCTGAGGTTCGGCGAGGCAAAGTAACTCACCCGAGACCAAGTAAGTGGTGAGCGGCAGGGCCAGACTCCGAAGCCCGCGCTCCTGCACTCGTCAGATGCAGCGGTGACACAGAGAGAGCCACCCACGCGCTATGGCCTACCCACCCTCCCCACGCCTCATGGGATGTTCCCCGGATGTCTCCTCTCAGGCTTTCCTCTCTCTCTCTCACACCCTCAGGCCCCCCGTCGGCCACCCTGAAGTCCCCCGGCTCCTGACTTGCCCTGTGTCACAACCTCTTAGGGCCTGACTCTGAGCTCAATTAACGGCCAGTTTCCTGCGTTTTCCCCTTGGTGTAACATCAGAGCCCCTTCCGGAGTCTATGCTCTTACTCAAAGGAGCAATTCTGACAGTCCCCAGGCAAGCGTCTCTGTGTGCTGGGGAAGGGAGTGCGAGAAGGAAAAAAGACAAAATCATTTACAGCCAGAAAAGCATTCGGTTCCCCAGATGCACCACCTGGGAAGCCGGCCAGTGCTGAAGATGATTGAAGAAAATGAAGTTTGGGAAAAGAGAAATGGCCTTTCTTCTCCCCGATAAGAGAAATTTCACCAAATTCATTCAGTTGTACCAAGTGCCACACTTGTTATTTCAACAGAAATGCAAAATCCGATGAGGCATAGATTATTAACAGATTCTCTGCAATAAATATGCATAACCATGTGCGCTGTATAAAGTCTTTATACATGTTTATTTTAACAAAGAAAAACTTTGCTTAAGAGACAAAACACCAAGTAATGCATATTAAATTCTAGACAAATCCACTACATACTCTGTGTTTAGTATCAAAGCTTCATCTGGCCCCACATTCAACATATGGCTCGTAGTGTCAGCTGAAAAACAACCGCAGACGCTGGGGGAAATGTCAGCATCGCAGGCATGTGGGGCCCTGCAGGCTGCGGTTCTCAGGACCGGTCTCCTCCCGGACACCAAGGTGTTCACGGGGACCCCACTTCTGAGCTTCTCCAAAAAGGGGGCAAAGTCTGGGCAACCCCTGGGGTAGCAGGCCTGTTCCAAGAGCTGTGAGTGGGTCCACTCAGTGGGTCCCCACCTCATGGCCGATGTGCATGGTTTCTCTACGCCATGGACGACCTTTCCTTACTTTACTCATCTGAGAAACAACAGCTCTGCAGTCCAGTTCACACACCACCAGTCCCATGAAAGCTTTCCTGCCTCCTTTGTCCTCCGCAGAGAGGGTGAAACCCCCCTCCCACGAGCCATCATGATTACTGCACTCATCGACTACCGTGTTCCCATCCAACAACTGAGAAAACTGAAGTTCAAAGAAGCCAGCAGCCCAGGGTCACACAGCCAGGCCACCTCTCCTTCTGTGAGCCCCTGATACCTCTCTACGTGGCTTATTCACACTGGGCCACACCACTAGGTAACCACTCAACACCCTGCCTTCAATTCTATAGGGCTAGACTCCCAAAAATCCCATGTGCCCAGGACCCAAAAGGCATCCAAAAATGGCAAACTGTCTCTCCACCTGAGCTGGCTCAGATTTACAACCAGACTGCCCTCACAGGGAGCTTCCCAAGCAGCCAGACAAGGAGACTGTGATTTCTTCAGTGACCCTACCTTCCTCTGCTGGGAAAAACCGGCAAGTTGCTATCTGCAGTTCTGCAGAAGAACTGTGTTATCACAAATCCCACAGTGAATCCTTTCTTATCAAGTAAAACATCTTAGAACCTTCTCCACTATTGATTATTGGTATCCAAGATGGGCAAGACTGCCAGAATATGGTGCCGCCATTATTACATCTCCGATAGCAATTCAGCCATTCCACTTACATAGCACTTTTCACTTTCAAAGTGCTTTACAAAGATTAACTAATTAATCCTCATGCTCCCCAGGGAGACCACAGACATCCTATTAGAGACAAACCCAGAAACCAGGCCCGCCTGATGTCCAGCCCTCGGTCTCCAGCCCGCCTGCTCGGTCAGAGAGCCGCACTTCCTGAAGCTATTTCCCCCCAAAGTACACTCTGCCCCCGAAAGCTCACTCACAGCAGATGGAGAATATGCTTTTATGTTTTCTTTTCAACGGACGCTTAGTGACCACCTCCACGGCGCTAACACATTCACAGGCACTCTCTCAAGTAACCCTCCTAATAATTCTGTGACGTATGCATTATTAAGCTTATTTTCCAGATGAGGTTAAATGACTTGAGAGGTGAAATGACTTACTCGGTCGAGTGGAAACCACCGGCAAGGGGCGGAATTGAGACTTAAGCCTGCACCTCCTGACCGTGGGACCGGCAGGCGCTCCAAAGCTAGCGCAGCCGCCGTCACACGCTGGCAAAACCTGGCTGATGGGACACGTTCTCACAGTGTTTGAGGAGAGGGGAACCCAGATTAAACAGATAAGTTCTATGTAACATCCAGCTTCCCACACTCCCCAGGAGGACACGCAGAACTCGGAACTGTAAGTACTAAACTACAGGCATTAAACACAAGGACTCTAGGTCACCTGGGGTAAAAGGAAACAATAAATCCACACACAAAAGACGCCCAGTCCTGTCCTGCAGATAAATGTCTGCTCTGGGCTGAAGCACACCATCAAACCCAGGAAGATTCAGATCACAAATGTCACACATGCATCTTTTCCTTAAAGAATTATATGTTACTATGATAAAATAGAGATACATTAATATCATTCAAAAAGGGTAGGTATGTGTCTCTAGATAAATGATAAATGACAAATAGGTCAAAATAAAGCCAGCAAGCAAAACCTAATTTAAAGGCACGTCCATGTGAGAATTAACAGGACTCCGGAGCCAAGAAACGCACACGGCCAACGATCCCAGCCCCAGGTGGGAAGCAGCAGGGGCCGAATGAGCAGCATCAACAGTGGGGACCTGGAGAGCCTGGGGAAGCGCTTCAAGCTAGAATGGTCCCGGCAGGCTCGATGGAACAAGTAGCATGAAGGTGAACGTCTGAATGAGAAAATGGGAGAAAACCCTCTAGGAACAGAAAGAGGGGGTGAGCAATGATGGACATCCAAAGGCACGAGGTGGGGCAGGTGGGCAGAGAGCGAGGGCCATGAGGAAGGGGGACTGGCAGGGGGCTCGGGGCCGCCAGGCTAGGGCCAGCCCCAGGGCAATGCCAGGCTCGGTGCCTGGATCTCAGCTTCCGGACCAGGACCCCCAAGCTCACCTGCCTGCTCTGCCCTGTCAGTGACACATGTTTAACCACCACCACCACATGCATATTTATTTGTTTGTTTGTTTGTACATTTATTATTTATGTATATTTATGTATTATACTTTAAATATGTGTATTGCATACATTTATAAATTATAAATGTACCCTTACTCAGAAAATACACAGTGTAAACATACTCAAAAAGTAGAAAATTTAAAAGAATGAGATTTTTATAAAACATGTAAAAGGAGTCCATTTTCTCTTCCCATACCATGGCAATTTGGTCTGACATGCTAGACAGACAGACCATGCTAGAGAGACAGACCATAAGGAGACTGCAGATTTCTGAGCAGGGGTGGAGCCCAATGAAAGGAAGGTTCTGGAATGGTGCACCTGGCAGAGGACTGGAGGGCTCCGGTAGTAATCATATTCCCAGCCAACACTTCCGTAGCGCCTACTCTGTGCCTGGCACTGTTCTGAACATTCTCTGCACAGTCTCCTGTGTGTCCCTCCCGACAACCCCACGGGACAGGCACCCTTACCCGCCCCACTTTACCGACAAGGGACAAGGCCCTCGCCTTGTTCTCAGTGGCAGTGAGTGAAACGGGAAGGAAGAAAGGGACACTCCCTACAGTAACAGTCTAAGACGCATCAGGACCGAAAGGAGGGCTGGAATTACACGGGGAAGACGTCAGAATCTGCCAGGCATGGCACCCAGTTAGGTGTGAGGGGAAGGGAGCAGGAGGAAGAAACCACGCTCTGAGACTCCGGGGTTTCCGCTCAGTGGGAGGCGGTGGTGCCGTTAAAGGAAATAGACAAACCGTCACAGAAGCTACACTGGGGTTCCCAGCAATGAAAATCACAGAACGTCAGTTCAAACTTCTGGGACCTTCAGCAAACATCTTAACAGTCAACACAAAGAAGTAAACAAGGAGAAAGACAGCTAGGTACAAAGCCCTGGGGAAGAAGGTGGGGGCTGTACCCTGAGGTGGAGGATACTCAGGAAGGTGGGTGGGTGGTGCATATTCAAGGGGGCAGCGTCCTGCCCTTTATGCTCCCTTGGCAGGCTGCCTGGACTGGAGGGAAAGGCAGGTGAGGAGCCGCTGCTACGGGCGGGCACAGCGAGAAACTGAGCGCTGGAACGATAAGGAATTTCCACCCTGTTCCAGGGAAAGGGGTCCTGAAGGTGTGTGTCAGGAGGACAGGTCCAGCACAGGGGATGCAGTCAATACTACTGCAATGACTACGTATGGTGCCGGGAGGGTCCTTGAATTATTGGGGGAACACTCTGTAGATTACATAATTGTCTAATGACTGTGTACACCTAAAACTAACATCAAATAATACTGAATGAATGTCAATTGTAATTGAAAAATACAATTTTAAAAAAGAAACAGCAATATAGATTACAGAGTAATATAAGGAATAATCCACATTTTCTTAACAGGATTTGACCTGAAAGGGAACAGAATGTCACTGAAGATACCACGATGTTGTTGGCAAAAAGAAGTGGACATCAGCAAAGAACACCCACAGGTCAGGCGGAGAGAAGGCCACGCAACCTCTCTGTCCCTCCCAGGTGACGTTCTAGGACATGACGAGGCCTGCTGGGGCCATACCACGAGGACACTGCTCTCCGCCTATGAGTTCGTCATAATCCCTCTGTTCACAAACACCAGTTACTCTCAGGGTGATCCACTCGGAGTCCTTACAGCGCTGATTTTTCAACCAGCGTGCTGCAGGAATTTTTAAAACATGCGATGCCTGACTATTCCGTCAGGGGCACTGGCCTCTTTTCCCTTAGAATGTCAAATAAAAAAATGACAACAGCCAACACAATAGCCGCCTGGTGTGAATGAATCAAAATTACACCTGTGTTCTGGTAAGACAGGCAAAAAGGAAGACATTTCGGATGTGCCACGAGATGAAAAGGTTTGAAAATCGCTGCCCTTGAGTCTAAGACCCTTGTTTCTGTAACTCCTCCTTCCTTGCCACATGGACAGAGATGCTGGAAAAAGGCCCTTGGTGGCAATAACCAAGGACTGGTCACACAGAATGAACTGCCAGAGCCACCCAGCTAACTTTCCGTGCAAGCAGGACAGAGCCCGGAGCTCCGGCACTGGAAGCGGCAGCAGCAGGCTGCTCTCCCCTGAGGCCTCTGTGCTGCCTCCCTCAGTCCCAGGCTGTCTTCACCACCCCAACCCCGTCTACCTGTCACACACTCTTCAGCTCTGCTGAGCCCTCACCCCCAAGCAGAGTCCCTGTGCAGTCACCTCAGAGAACCACATTCCTCACTTCAGGGGCTCCGATGTCAGTTTATAAATCAGAAGGACTGTCTGACTAATGTGGGTCTCCCCCTCCACACAGTCAGCTCTACGATATCAGGGACTCTGCTTTTGCTCAGCCCTATCTCCAAGAATAATGCCCAAAACAAAGTAGGTGCTCACTAAATATTTGCTGCCTGATGAACAAGTGAATCTACCTGCTTCCTGCTCACTGCTGCTGAATTGTACATTCGCTGGCCCCATCTCAAGCACATTATCCCGTATCTGTAAAAGGGGAATTATATCATTGACCTTGTGGGGTTGCTGCATTGCTGCAAGGACACTGTTGCATAAAGTGTGTGACACGTAATAATAAATGTTAGTCACCGTTACTGTTACTCTCCCCGACTGAACACCACAGTCTGGTTATCAAGGCTTTCTATAGTTCCACCCACAGTTTCTTCCAGTTCGTCAAATCTTCTCGGCCAGCTCCCATCACCCAATGTCTTATGGTCAACGCTCTACTGATAATCCAAGAAAGGGAAGAGTGCTGAAGGCTGGGCCGTGAAATTTTGGATTTATGTTAAGATTCACACATAGTCTCTGGCACATCAGAAGCCTCTGCAGCACTGCACAATGCAAATAAATTAATGCTAGGGAAAAAGAAAAAAGGAGAAGAGGAGAGCCGTGGAGAGGTGAGACAAGGCAAGGTGAGCTGGCGAGGGAGGAAGCTTTAACCGAAGACTCCGAAGACCCGAAGCCTGATCCTGGCTTCTCTTCTGGGCTCCGTGACCTTGGGCAGCTCGCTTCTGCTCTAGGGGCCGAGATTTCCACGTCCATAAAATTAAAGCGCTGGAACAGATGACCCCCGAGACAGCTTCCTGACCTAAACTGTGATAAATGGTGTCTAAAGATCTTCAGTGTCAAAATGAGCAGTGTATAATATAATGTTTCTGGCACCCTTGGAAAATGTAGTCTGACCAGTGTCCTAAAATAAAACATCGACTTTAAAGTCAAAGACCACACACACAGTTCACAATTTAGATAAAAATTGGGATGTGACTGCATATGTAAGTAGTTTCAGTAAAATTTCCCTAGTCTCCAAAGTCGTATTGTGAATAATATCACATAATAAAAAGTTTGGAATTTTTTTAAAAGTTAACACAGGAATAAAACTGCCAAACACGGGCTCTCTGACTGACAAAGGGGGGAAGCAGCAGCAGCCTGAAAACAGAGCGAACAAGAAGGTAAGGAACAGGGGAGAACGTACTTACTGAGAGGTGACACATACACGCCACTTTAGGCACTGCTATTAAGTCGTGTAACTTAATCAGCCCTTAATGACTGGTGTGAGCCCCATTTTACAGGGAAAGAAAGAGATCACAGAGGTCAAATGACCCGCTCAAGACCACAAAGCTAGGGAGCAGCACAGCTGCAACAAGGATGGCAATGCTAACACGAACGGCTGATATTTTGAGGGCACTCATTTCATGCTAAACCCTTATTACACGGATTGTGGCATTCAGTCCACAGAAACACCCACTGAGTACGGATTATTATGACCCTCGAGTTACAGGTGAGGGAATCAACGCACAAGCGAGGTTAAGTCTTGGGCTCCGAGTCCACAGCTGTCAGTGGCAGAGCTCACAGGGAAACCAGCAGCCCGGCACCAAAGTCAGGACCCCCAGTTCTGTCCTGCAGAGGACACATCACCTGCCACTGAGTCACAGTGCCTCTTCACAAGCAAACACTTCCAAGGACTTCTGGAGGTTGTCCAAGGTCACGGGGATGCACATGCAGGCAAGGGGCGCAAACAGAGCCTGCACAGCAAAGATCAGAGCCCCAGAATGTGCCGGCATTCCACATGGCTGCTCCATGTTCACCACTGACTTTATTAGCTGTCAAATCGGGGCACCAGTGATAGAAGTCAAGACAGTCTGCGTCCCAAGGAGCCCCCAGACCAGCTGCACACCGGACTATGTATACCCACAGGGGTGGGGCTTCCCAGAAAAAAAATGAATGTTTTCTTCTCCCAGACCGGTTGAGAAGATCTCAGGAAGCCCCAGTCCTAGTTCGTTTAGTAACTCCGTTGCCTTCCACACACAGTGCTTCCCTGCAAACACCTATGTTCTTCAGTGCTGGATGGCTGCCCCACGGTCAAGGGCACACTCCGCTTCCCCCTCTCCCGGCCTTAGGGCCAGGCTGCGCCCCCAACCGAGGTGCTGGTCAGCCTGCAGTGCTGGCAGGTTTGCTTGTCCCACCTACAGAGCTCCTCCTCACCCTGCGGAGCCTGGCTCGAATGTCACTGCCTCCCATCGTCCCCTTGTCAGAAGGAGCCACCCCTTCCCATAGAAGCCACTGGCATGGTACTTGAATCTCTGTTTCAACAACTATTCTACGCCACCGAATGTAAGATTATCTGACAACATGCCCTCTGTTGCCTCTGTATTAGTCGAGGTTCTCCAGAGAGACAGAACCAATGGGATATACAAAGAGATCTATAGGGACCTGACTCACATGATCAGGAGCGCTGGCAAGTCAAAAATCTACAGAGCCAGCCCTGGCTGGTGTAGCTCAGTGGATTGAGCGTGGGCCTGCAAACCAAAGGGTTGAGGTTCAATTCCCAGTCAGGGCACATGCCTGGGTTGCAGGCCAGGTCCCCAGCAGGGGGCATGTGAGAGGCAACCACACATTGATGTTTCTCTCCCTCTGTCTCCTTCCCTTTCCCTCTCTCTAAAGCTAAATAAATAAAGTCTTAAAAAAAGAAATTTAAAAAATTTTTAAATAAAAAATAAATAGAATCTTTAAAAAAAAATCTACAGAGCCAATGTTCAGAGGCTCTCAAGCAGGAAGAACTGACATTTCACCCAGAAAGCAAGAGAATCCGCTCTTACTCAGGAAGGGTCAGCCTTTTGTTCTATTCAGGTCTTCAGCTGATTGGATGAGGCCCACCCACACCAGGAAGGGCAATCGGCTTTACTTGGTCTACCTCGTAAATGTTACTCTCATCCAAAAACACCCTCATGGAAACACTCAGAATATTGTTTATCAAATATCTAGGTACCCTGTGGCCCAGTCAAGATGACATACAAAATTAACCATCACCTCCATTAAAAAGTGAAGAACAGGGACCCTTTCTCTCTGTATCCTCACTGCACCTAGCACAGGCCTGACTCAGGCAGGTGCTCAGGGTTTGCTGGCATCACTCTCACCGTGCCACCAAGGACCATCCCGTCCTACTTCCCAAACAGAAAACAAAACTGAGAAAAATAAATAACTTTTCCAAGTCACACAGGCTACTCAGAAGGAAAGCTGGGCACGCACCATACTCAACAAATCAGCAGGTGCTGTCCCAGGGGCTGGGGCCACAGCAGTGAACAAACGGACTAAACTCCCTTCCTTCGTAGAACTGAGAGACTGGTGCATGGAAGACAGGCAACGGACAAAAAGCTCATAGACCACATCCCCTGGCAAATGACTGGAGGGGTTACAGAGAAATATAACGTAGGGAAATAGAAAGGTAGAGCTGGGGAGGGAGCAGGAGCCCAGGACCCGTGTCCAGCTCACCACTTCCTGTCTGGAGCTTTTCCTCTAGCATGTGATCTTTTTTAAAGGAAGAACCTTACACTGTAGAGACCTCAGCCAACTCTCACTACCTCTCAGGACTGTGGTGAAAAGGGATCCAAAACACACAAGTGCACTTTGCAGACTCTGAACACGGATGCTCGCCATATGCTAGGACCATCACTCTTTCTCTAAAGTCAGTCTGCAGAGGGCCGTCCTGAGAGGCTGGACCGCAAGCCCGGCTCTGAGGGGGCCGCTCTGGCTGAGTTAGTTGCTTGAGCTTCCTGCTCCTCCCAGGGCCCAGCCACACATCAGGCTGCTGCTCACACCCAGCAGCCACTTAGCACCCGAGAAAAATTCCTGATTGAGGCCAGTGCCTCTGCAGATGTTTCCCCAGTCGTTTCACATGCAAACGCCAAAGCTTCTTCGCGCGCACTTTTAGACTCTTATTAATAACATTTTAAAATGTAGATTGCTGCCTAATGTTAGCTGCGTAATTAAAAAAATAGTCCTGCTGCTCTCCCTCCCAGCAAGAAAGGGAACTATACCTCAGGGCTCCTGCAGCTAAGAATCACACCCTGCAGAAAAGCCAGTAGGAGGCTCAGCGAGGGAAGGGAAAGTGGGGGGAGCTGAAGCCAAGAAGCCAGTCTAATCCCTTGATTTTAGAGAAAATGAAAATGATGCTGAAGGAGGGAAATGATGTGCCCAAGGACACATGTGTATTTTGGCAAAGCCAGAGCCAGAATCCCAGTTTCCCGCCCCCTAGCAGACTCCGACGGCCGCCCCATGGGGAGACGGAAGGGGGGAGACAGACTGCTGGTTCTCCGAGTATAGGCCTCTTCCCTACGTGATTCTTCTTGCAGCGAGCACTGTTCACCTGGAGAAACAGCCGTGAGTTTCAGGTGTTCAAGGGGATTGTGGGAACAAGGTTCAAAGTTCTTTATACTCCACTTAGACTCACAGAGGGTGACAGTAAGAAGGGACCTCAGGGCACCCTGACCCAACTGTCTGCTTCCAGACAGGGGAAGCGAGGCCCAGTAAGTCAGGCGGCTTGCTTAGCCAAGGTCAAACAGTGAGCAAGAAGCCAAGCAAGGCTAGGTCCCAGGCCACCCTGACTTCTAGTACATCCTGTCCACAGCTTCTTGGAAAAATGCCAGTCAACCCTCAAAGCTTCCATTGCTACCTGCAATTTATCGAAGGTGTCCTGGGCTCCTTGGCCGGGAAAAAGAGAGACAGGTGAGGTCCACATGGTCCCTCACTGCCAATCTCCCTGGGGTAGATTTTTGGAAGGCCACAGGTTCGGTGACTGAAAGACACACACTTCTACCCCCATCTCCTCAGGGTTCTCCTCTCCCCACCTAGAACTGCTGTCCCTAACCCAGACTTCAGTTATGGTCCATTGCGAACGATCATCAGCAGTTTCTATCTCTGTGAAGTTACAAAAAAAGAAGTAAAAAAAAAAAAAGGCCAAGCACTGCACCCAGCTGTTGGAGAGGCCGTGTTTCCTACTGATGATGATGACTCACAGCGCCCGAGCTGGAGGCAGGAGCTGGAAATGAGACTTAGCAAGGGAAAGCCACGGTTCACAAGCAGGCCTGGGCCTGCAGAGGAATGCTTGCTTGAGTTCCTGCAGTGAAACCCCAGTACCTGGCTGTGGGAACACAGCGCCCCCTGCAGACCACCATGAGGCCCCGCAGGAGCAAGACCAGAGGAAAATGGTATACTGGGGCCAGCCTTCCTGCAAAAGCCCACCATGACATCAAAGCTGTTATGTTAGCAAGCCAAGGGATCCCACAACCCCCCAGAAATACTATGTGCATCCTCAGCTTCCAAAGAGAAACTGGATTTTGTTTAATGGGAGGCCCACATTAGGATCTTCAAGCAGGGGAGACGAAGGTTGGTCCCAAATAATTCACCTAGGTGCAGGAGCAAGGAGGGCAGGGCGCCTTTCCTGGGATGCCAGTTCATGGTCAACCAGTGACAACGCTTTGGGACGTGACTTTGGATGGTGCTTCTCAAATTTCTTCTAACCCCACGCTTGGGAACTCTCCCAGGTTCCTCCTGAGAGGTGGTGTAAAAGACCTTTGGGAGACCTAATGCAGCTGCGCTCACAAATAAGGGAACATTCTCCCACCCCCACATGTCAGGACACTTCAAAGGAGAGAACCGAGCCACAGGACAAGGTCAGGAGGAGCTCGCAGAACTGACAATGTCCACTCCACTCTCAGTGGTTTGGGGGTTTGCCACTTGCATCAAGCAGGGGCAGCAACGAGCACAGCTTAGGGAGGCCACTAAGAAGAGCCATTACATCAAGCACCCAGCAGAGAAGGAAGGCACTCAGGAGACTTGGAGTCCCACTACTTTGGATGCCAGGGGCTGGGGGGGGGCTTGGGATCGAAGTCCACTGTCAAAGCTGGGGGGCCGTGTGCCAGGCGCTGAAGTTATATTCAAATTGCTCCCGGAGGGCCACAGCTTATGGTCTGAAGGGCCACCCATCCAGACCCGTGGTGGCACAGCCTGTCTTTCCTTCCACATCTGCTCATTTCCCTCCCACTCCGCTCCCTGCTCCCATCTGTTTCTCGGGCACCAGGAGAAGCACCCTTTATTGGCACCCGCCTTTGGTAAAAACCTAACACACTGTAAGACTACCCTGACAGCCTTCACCTTTAGTCACACCAGACACAGTAAGGACCAGAGCCACAGTGCCTTCCCTGGAGAAGCTGACTTCTCCGGGGCCAGGGACTGGGAAAGGCATCTGCTGCACAGGATTTTTCATTTCGTAGGAACAGCTCCAACCCAATCAGCAGAGCACTGTTACTATGGACCATCTGCCAGGACCCGGAAACAGCCCTGTTACATAAAGGGGCTGGTGTAATGAAATTTATTAAACCGGATTCTTCCTCTAGACGAAGTCCTTGAAGTGTCTCTTAGGAGGGGCCGTGTGGGGCCGTGGAGGGGCCCGGATCCTGGCTCTGCATCTGGCAGCTGTGGGACCATCTCCCTGAGCTTCTGTGTTCTCAAGTTACAAATAAGGATGAAATAGTCCTTCCCAGCACTTTAATTCCATGACTTAGTATTGCTTTCACCAAAATGGCAAAAAAAAAAAAAAAGTAGGCTTACTTTGATATTAGTTTTGTACTGTAGAGTTAATTTTGTTTAAAAAAAAAAAAGCAGAGCCTTCGGATTTGTGGACTTAAAGGAGAGAAGTGGTGGGTTCAGCCAGGGACGTGGGGGCTGGCGGGAGGAAGTGCACCAAGGAGGAACCAAAGGTTGGAAGCTTCTATCCGCCCAGGCAGGACAGGCCCAAGCACGTCTCCGACCACCTCCCTAGGAAGCAGTGGCAGGATGACCCCTGCCTGCGCACACGGTCATCTCCAGTTTACAAAGTGCTTTCACATCCAGGATCCCCCCCACACCTCACAACACCCTCGACGCTGGCAGGGCAATGCCACTGGCCTCCGCTCCTCACTGAGCAAAGTGAGGCCAAGAAACGAGACAGGGCGCGTCCATGTCCTTAGCTGCTCTTCACTCTTCTCCACGTAAATAGCATGGGAGTGGGCTGCACTGGGCAAACCGGGCAAGGATGACATGGAGGATGCTGTAGAGCCCTGGAGAAATGCCTGGCACAGGGCTCATCCTTGATAAATGTGAGCGTCCCTCCCCACACACCTCCATCTCCGCAGGGCAGTGCAGGGGGGCCCAGAGCGGCTCACCGGAGGCTCCTGAGAAGTGCTGCAAGATGGAAGGCTGTGGTGGTGGCTTCCTGGGTGGCCTTCCATGTGGCCCAAGACAACTTCCCAGAAGGCAGCCCCATGAGCCAGATAACGCCGGTCCCTACCGATCTCGTGGACTCTAATGACCACCCCAGCTCATGGGGGATGGGGTCCCCGAGAACCCAAAGTACCTCAAAATCAGCCAGAAATGAGAACTGAAACAAGACACCGCAGAGCCACCCCGAAGCAGGCCTCTCCCTCTCTGTTCTTGTCTATCACCCGCCCCTCCCCGCAGAAACGCCACTGTTCTTCCTCTGCTCCCAGAGCAAAGCCTGAATAAGGACCGTGCCTGTCCGCTTGCTTGTTTCCAGCCCCTTCTCACTCTGTCTGGCGCTGTGTTGAGCAACTGCACCAGGGTGCACTTCCCACTTCTATGCCTGGAAGGTCCTCCCCTGACCTCTGCCTAGTCCACAAATATCTGTTCAATAACAGAGCGAAGGAACGAAGGAAGGAATGTGTAAACGAGTGAATGACATAATATATCCCTGTGAGTCAGGCAAATTAGGGAGTATGACTCTCATTTAACAGATGACAGTATTCAGGCCCACAGAGGCTGAATGACTTGCCCAAGATCGTGCAGCCAACAAGCAGCCAAATTAGAACTTGAACCTAGCTCTTCAGGGCTACTTTGGCCATGTCAGGCTTTCTCCTAAGGTGTAGAAAGTCACTGTCCTATTAGGAAAAAGCTGACCCAAGACTCCTCAGAATGGACCACTTCCATCTTGGCACACATCTGAGTGTACTTACAGGCCCTGGCTGTCACTATGGTTACTGAGAGTTCCCATGAGACAGGCAAGGTCCCCTGAGAAAGGGCAAGCACAGTGCCATCTGTCAGGAACCTAAAATGATGGCAAAGTTACAGCCCGGTCACTTAAAGCTCACTTCCAGAGAGCTCCTAGAACAAATCAATTCAACCAGGAAAGAGGAAGAAGATCCTTGAATGGAAACAGAGCTCTCTGCCAGGGACCTCCGAGCCCTCCCCAGACCACTTGGTGAGGTCGCAGCATGCCTGCTGCCCCCAACCACCGTGGGCAGATAGGGAAAGGGGGACCCACAGCAAGGCCTGGCAGACATGCAGGAGCAAAGCTGGCCCCCAAGTCCTGGGGCACCAGGCGTGGCTATCAGCCTCAGGGAATGAGGCTCTCAGCCTGGGGCTGCTCCGAGAAGGTGGGAAGTGGGCAGGGCCACAGGTTGGGTCTCCTCAGCACAGCCACTGAAAACAGCACAGCATCCGCATGCAAAAGTGCAAGCTGTCCCCAGGCCCTGGCCCTCACTGAGCCTCTGCCCCACCCCAGGGAGAGCCGGGGGAAACACAGCACCACAAGTTCCTAATCCCATGGGCTTCGCATGTGGCAAGGAGACAGGGACAGCAAGGAAGTAAACAATGACGACACTATGATTTCAGGCCATGAAAACTGATATAGTGAAAAATAAAGCAGGCAGGAGAAGAGTGAGGCTGGGACAGAGCTGCAGTGGCTATTTCCAATGGGGCGGACAGGGCGGGCCTCTGTGAGAGGGGACGGTGGGCAGCAAGCAATGGAGTGTGGCAATGGCTCGTGGGGACCAGAGAGACGAGCACTCCTGGCAGAGGGGACCGCCAGAGGAAAGGCACCTCACCCCTCACCTCTCAGACGTAAGCCCCCCCTCACAGGGTTGTGAGGGGAATGTCAGTGCACCTGGCGGAGCACCCAGCACGTGGCAAGTGCTTGGCAAACACTGGTTCCCTGCCCTATTCTCACCCCCGGGGAATGTTTTTAAAAATTCTGTTCAACCAATTGTGCCAACTCACATCTTATTACAGTGTGCCTCTAACAAGGCAGGCCCTAGGCTGCCCATCTGTGGGACATGGGGGCTGTGAGAGGACCCCTGGCAAAGGTTCCATCACAGCACAGCCTGACAGGAGGGCCTTGGCCTGAAGGAGAGCAGAGCAGATGGGGGGGAGCAGCAAAGACAGTGGACACTGCCCTTCCTGCAGGTGGGAGGGTGGAAATCATTAGGACCAGACACTCGAAGAAACCAGGGGCGAGGCAGAAAGTTAACTCCTGTCCCCTTCCCTTCTTACCCCTGGCTCGCTGGCCCAGGGCCCATGCCCCAGGCCCCTGTCTCCTAACTCATAAGGCAGCCAGCTAGAGGCCAAACCAATCTCAGCTCTTCTCACAAGCAAGGAGATAGCTGGGTCTTAACTTATGTCGAGACCTTAGGTAGCCCCCTTTCCTCTCGGAGCCTGAGTCTGCCTGCCCATAAAAAGAGAGGAGGGCCTAGGTGACGCCCGGGGGTCCTCTCAGCTCTGACCTTGCTGATTCTGACTCTGGATGCTGGCCCTACCCACCTCACCCCCAAGGCTGTCTGCCTGCCCATTGCTGCCATCTAGTGGCCCTCTGCGGCCAGCTGCACTTGGCTTTAGCCAGGCCCCTGTCAAGCCCCCTTATTCGAATGCACCTATTTCTAAGAGTGAATCCTGCTTCTGCTTCAGCCTGACACATACTGCACCTCTCTGCACCACAGATCAATGGGTATTCATTGCCAAACAAACCAAAAATAACACCAGAACTCTATCTCTCTAGCAGAGATGACACACTGCAGCTGAGAGTCTGACCTCTCTGCCCAGAGAGAGGAAGTGACCTGCCCAAGGTCACACAGCTGCCTGGCTTCCAGATCAGTGCACAGTTCCACTTTACCACAGTGCTTAGGGCTGGTGGGCACCCTGGAAACCAAAAATAAAGTCAGCCCGGGCCAAGAAAAACAAAGCCTTTGAAAGGTGGGAAATAAACTGTCAGGATTTCTTACAAACCTCAAGAAATGATAAGATCAGGCATGTGAACATGTGAGCAATGCTTGCAGAAATCCACTGGAAATAACAAAGAGGTGGTACCCAGGGTATCTCCTGACTTTGGAGGACCTCGATGACAAGGACACCTGCAGATCTGCCATAAACCAGCCTCCAAGCCACCCCCACAGCCTGGATCCCGGGCTAGGCAGCCCACCAGAGGATAAGAAAGACACTGGTGTAGCAGCACGTGTCTGCATGGGCTTCCCGCCCCACAGGAGATTCTCCACCTCCAGGCCTCTCAGCACCTGGCCAGAGGAGCTCAGTAAAGCTGTGTATAGGCAGATCCCTTAGATTCTTATGTAATCATGGGAACTGCCTGTGGACTCAGCTGACCACCCTCTTGCTCTGTCTGCAGCCTAGTCCGGAACCCTACAGTGCAGACCCTGAAAAAAATATACTGTAGGTCACTTGCCTTTTCTAGGCTCTATTACCTCACACCTGCAGCATAATGGGGCTCTCCTGGATGATCTTCAAAGTCTTTTTAATTCTAGAATTTGAAACCAAATCAAGGCTACTCTTCACCTGCAGAGCAGATATGAGAAAGAAGTAATCAAACAATGCTTCCCTCTAGAGGCTCAGTGCTGTCACTACACTCTCTCAGCTCAGCCCTGCCACTGAGCTCCATTTAATCCCACCCTGAACTCTGAACAGAAATGGACTTGCCCAGGTGCAAAGGAGAGGGAGCAAAGGCAAGGACGCCAGCCTCCAGAAACCAAAGAGGCCTCTGAGCGGGTTCCACACCATTGGAGAAATTCTCCATCCTTAGGAACAACTGTATCATTGAGCTCAAAGGACATTTTGTGACCTCCCGACTCTATTCAGACAAGGAACCCAAGGCTCAGGGATGTTCGGAAGGGACTCGCCTGAGGTCACAAAACTGACTCACCACTGCGCCAAAAATAGATTCCCCCTTTCCTGCCTCCTCCTACGGTCTCTTGCCTCTTTACCATTCGACCTCCCAACTGAGGCCCGTGGAAGAGATTTGTCAAGGACTTACACACAGCAGTGGGTGGCAAAGCGGCCATCCCTACACTGAGGGGCACGGAATTTTATCCATCAGCTTTAACATTTATGGGGGACAGAGTCAAACTGGAAATTACATATCAGCACAGAAAATATAAAAGAAAATAAAATTCATTCATAATTCCACCAATCAGAGATAGTATCTTGGCATATTTCTTTATAGTCTTTTCTATGCAAACATCCCTTTTCACAGAAATAGAAGTTACAGTGTAGTAACTTATTGTAATCTACTCTTTTCACTCACTATATCATGAGCACAACCCTCTGTCATTAAATGTTGTCTAAAACAGTCTAATTAATGGCTATATATTCCAAAAATATTAAGGTACCTTTAACCAATCCCCCTATAGTTTCATTTGTTTCCATGCATATGTTTTTGTCATTATAAATCAGGCAACAATGAATGGCAATATTCTAAATATTCTAACATCCATAATTATTTCCTTAGCCCAGTTTTATTTGTCTTTTAATAAGTCAGAATTTCAGAGCTGGAATGGCCCTTAGAAATCATTATGTCCACAACCTCCTATTGTCCAGCTGGGAAAAAGGACACCAGAGTTTCGTGTCTTGCCAGAGGACAAAAAGACAACAGAACCAAGCCCCAAACTCTCCACCCATTCAAATGTGACCTTGCAGTGTCTGGGCCACTCCTCCAGCTCTTGGCCACATTCTTTTTTAGTCTTCTACTAAATATTTCAGTTTTTCACCCAATAAGCTTCCAGAAGGATTTTACATTCCCTTGTGGTCTGAAGTATAGTGCTATATACATGCAGGTGAGCATTCCACAAATACCTGCTGAAGGATCAAGGATTACTTTCCTTATTGCTCGGGAAAGTCACTGGCAAAAGCTCAACTCAAGGATAACTAAGAATTACCTTCTTTATTGCTAGGAAAAGTCACTGGCAAAAGCTCAGTTAATGAGTGAGAGCATTCGGAGACACACACACAACCTGGAATCAGAGCAGCAAGCTTGGGGACAAATAAATCAGGTTCAAGTTTTAGCTCTGCCCATCGCTGTGAACCAGGGCAATGCAGTTAACCAAATGAGGGCCTTCTCTGTGAAAGCAAGGATAGTAACACCTGCCTTGCCAACTTCATAGGAGAAAATGGATGTTAAAGCACTTGATGGTGATAAAAGTGGGCCGTGAGAGCTCCGACTGCTATTGTATTATCATAAATGGAAATGCAGCTGCTTCCATGAATCCTGGAACAGCCTCTGAACCTCGCTCCCAGGGCACCATCTCCTGGTTTCTGTCCCACGCACAAACCCATTAAGGGACTATATGGCTGCGCATTTCAGGGAACGCATTTCAGTGTTTTCTTGAAGCAGAACCTCATGTACAGAAGGAACTACTATTCCTGCTTCAGGTCCCTGGGTGTGATTCATTTAAGTCATCCTCACTGCCTCCGCTTCCCTAGAGGGACCGTGACAAGGTGGAGAGAGCGCTGGACTGACAGCCCCAAGATCTGCGTTCTGTCCCAGCTCCCTTCTCACTCCCTGTGCATCTCCCTCTCCTGTCCTCAGTTTCCCCGTCTGTAAACTGAGAAGTCAGTAACTGGGGGGCCAGTTGGGCCCCAAGTTCCATTCCTGACATTCTGAGGACTCTAGGATAAAAACTAATGACTTTAATAATAAGCAAAAACTGTCTGTTTCAAAATAGTTCTTTGAGCTTGGTTTGACTTTCAGCCACTGGGTTTTCAAAGTTCTAAAGTACAAACCTCATTCCAAAGCATCTGCTTTAAATAGAGTCCATGAGGTCAGAACCTCCCTGAGCTCGGTTGAGGTTTCATGATATATGGTCCCAAAGAAGATGTTGTAATATACACTGTCACCCTATTCTGGCAGGGATCTCGGCCCAAAAACAGAAAAATCAGCATTAGGTGTATTTATAAACTTGGTTCAGTGTGAATCAATGGCTAGGCTTGGATTTCACTAATGCTTAGATATCAAATGCAATAAAATATTTCTTGGTCTGTGACACTTGAAGAAAGGAGAGTAATCCCTTCCACATATGTCATGCAATTCCCCACGTTAGAGAAAAAGAATAAAAAATTTCTCAACTGAAGAATATAACCAAGAACCAGGAGGACAGTGGCGGGAAGGGAAAGAATTGACTGAAAAGCATTGGATTTACTGAAAAAGAATTGAATTCCTAGCCTAACTGCTGCTATCGAGTCACCTTCTCTACTCTTTGATTCAGTCTTTTCTTTTGCAAAGTGAGGAAGTTTCCTGTTCCATCTCTGATTCCCTGAAAGGTCTAACATTCTAGGACTTTCTCAGGTGACACGGAAGAAACCAAAGAATGTCAAACACTCGGTATTTGTACTTTTTCAACCCACAGCCATCGTGAGACCACGAGACTACTTTGGGATACTGCATGGCTCAGGGAAAGCTCCCAGCACCCCAAAAGCAACCGGATTCTGGACATTCTGGTCAACCCCACATTAAGATTCAGATCTTGTATAAATCATTCCTCTTGAAAGTCTAATTAATCACCAGCAGCCAGCACTTGGCGTCTTTAGGCGCTGGTCTTTCTGCACTCTCCAGGAGAGCTCTGAATCAGCCTGTGACCTAGCCAGAGACGTTCATATCCAGCCCCTCAGAGACTTTGCCGGAAGAGGCGCTATGGGGCATCTGGCCTCCAGAGGGCTCCAGAGTTTCCGAGGGAAGAGGAAGCTGATGTGCGCTGCACCCACGCGGGAGCTCAGTCCTGCGCTGGGTGCTGGAAGCATCTCACCTAGTTCTCAGCCAAGGTCAGCAACCCTCCATTTTCCTAATGAAAAAAATAAGCTCAGAGAAGTTAGGTTTATTCATTCGTCCATCATTTACTGCGTACCTGCCTCTCATGTGCCAAATATTTTGCTGAACACTGAGAATACAATGCTGAGCAAAACAAACGTGGTCCCTGCCCTCATGGAGCTTACAGTCTAGGGGCAGGGGGAACTAGTCATGGAATACTAAAAAATATACATATATAGCACAAAGGACAGGTTGTAGTGGTCTGAGAGCAGATAAAGGGAAAGTGGTTAGTCAGTATGTCGAGGAGAGTCCTCCCTGAGGAGGTATGACTAAGCTGAAGCCTGAAGGAAAAAAAAAGCATGCAATGATGCTAAAATGAAGGGGCACAGGGACACGTGCGCCAGACAGAAAACATCAGGCGCAAAGGCGCTGCAGTGGGAAATGCACGACGCATTCAAGGGACCGAGGAGGCCAGAGTGGAGGCCGGCTGGAGGTCCGGAGCCAGCATGGGAAGCAGTGGAGCTGGACAGGGAAGCAGCGGGCAGAGCACCACGGACTATGTTTTTCTCGCAGGAGCAATGGGAAGCTGTTGGAACGTGTCACGACGGGCTGGAAAAGATACTCCAGACGAGGTAAGAAAACAGACTGGGAGGGAGAGGAAGTGAGTGTGGGAAGACGAGGACCCAGTCAGGGGCCACTGCAGGATCCAGGCAAGTGGCGGCAACAGAGACGGCGAGAGGCCGTGCCGCCCGCAGCCACACAGAGCTGAGATTCCAACTCAGGCCCGTGTGACTTCAAAGCCCACGTGTCTCTCCACCTTGTCATTTATTCATTCATCCAGCAGTTAGTTACTGATTATCTGCTAAGTGCCAGGCCTGGGCCAGGTGCTGAGGATATAGCTATGAATAAAACAGACAATGCTGGCATGGAATTTACAGGCTGGACATTAAACAAGTAATAATACAAATCGATGTACACAGTTACACATTGGGATGGGCACCTCGAAGGAACAACAGTGTGATCAGAGGCTTTAACAAGGAAAATTACGTATAAGGCCACGAAGCTCTTCCAAACTGTTGATAAAATAAAAGAGCCACTTGCCTGCTGCTTGTAAGTGAAAGGTTTTAGAAAGCTTTGCCTGTCAGAGTTGGATATGGAGCATCACATTCCTGGCCAGCTCATGAGCCCTCAGGGGAGGAACTGGTACCTCGAGCTCTGCACAGACCGTGTTGAAATAGAAGCCTTTCTAAAAGCAACTGCAGACTCCTTAATATACTCACATACCCCAACCTCAGGCACCTCTCACTTATGTGTGCACACAGCATTTTACAAATAGTTGAGATCTTTCACACAGAGTCATTTAGTTGAACCTCACCGCAGAGCTATGTAGAATGCAGGCAGGTCTGAATATCCTGCTTGAGAGATGAGATTGAAGCCTCGACAGGTAAGGTGACTTAACCAACGTCACCAAGCTAGGACGGCACCCAGATCTGCCATCCGGCTCTCACTAGAAGCACCTCGGGCCAGGAAATCGTGACTCTCAGATAAGACAGCTGCAGGTCTCTGAGCCTGGAAAAAGTCACCCAGGAGTCCCATGAAGTTCCCAAGAACAATGATCAGGGACATCAAGCAGCTTGAGAAAGGTTTCTAGAATGCAGCTTCCCCAGCCTGAGACACAGGTACCCTTGCCAACTTTCCCAGATTAGAACAGGTTCGCCTGGACTCTTTCCAAGTACCTCTGACTAACAGAGAAAAGTATTTTTCCATCGCAAACACTGCAGGCAGGCACCAGACTCCCGAAAGGGGAGGGCAGAGACTGCATCCAGATCCCTACACAGACAAACTGTCAAGTTATCCTGATGCCCTGTGAACCACCTAGCTGAGCACCTACCCCTGGGGGTGGTGGTCTTGGGCAGAGTTTCTCGAACTTGGCACAACTAACATTCATTTCGGGCTGGGTATTTCTTTGTTGCGAGGGATGCCCTTACACTGTAGGATGCTTAGCAGCATCCCTGGCCTCTACCAAGTGGGTGGTAATAACGCCCCCTAGTTGTGACAACCAAATATGTCTTCAGACATTGCAAATGTTCCCCAGGGTTGAGAATCACTGGTCCAGGGCCTATGGAGAAAGGAAGGCAGAATCCATTCCCTTCCTCTCATCTTCGCCCACCCCACCCCATCTTACTGGACAGATACGTGGTCACTGTGCAGAAACTCTCTTTTAATCAGCATCACACAAGGCCTTCCTGAAGGAGACTGGGAGCAGCCTCTGTGCTACTGTGGCCTGCAGGTAGGTCCTGGGAACAATTCACCACCAGCGCTTGTGAAAACAACTGGAGTCAAATAACTCCTTGTTCCACTAATGAGCTGCTTCTGACCCTGTGAGCAAATCTTGTTCCCATTAACGTGAGCAGCTGAGTCTGATTAAACCGGAGGCCCTGGGTGTTTCTTCTCAATGACACTGAGCCCGGTCAAAGGCTTCCAGTGCTGCCAGATGGAGCACTAAACATGGGCAAATGAAAGGGCAGCATGCTCCCATTTACCCGCACTCAGCGCAGCAACCAGGACATGCAAACGTCGCAGTTCCTAACCATTCTGAACTTAGGAGAAAGTGACAAGTATATAAACAAGCGATCTGAATTAACAAGTTAATTAAACAGCTGAAACATTACCCAAAAAAATCACGCTCTCAAGTGGAGGTGGAGACCTGGAGCTGAGCTCCGGCGCAGCTGGGGTGACTCAGTGTCGCATACGTGGGTTCCAACCCCCGCCCGAGGGCTGGGCTGCTGGCCCAGAAGTGGAAGCCAGCATCAGTTACGACGCTTCAAAGCCAGAATCAGAGAAGCAGCCTCTTCACGTCTTTCATTTAGTCAGCTACCTAACTAGTTAAAGGGTTTGCTGACAGACTCGACCCAGCTCACTGCCATTTGGTAGTAAGTGTGTTTCACGGCGCTGCAATTCTTTGAAGACTGACTAACCATGAAACGCCTACCTGTTAATACCCAATTACTCATATGACTGCTAGTTTCTATGCTGCTTCTGCATGCTGTACTTAGGTCTACTGTTGTACATCTCATACTGCAATGTACTGAATTTTCATAACAGATCTGTCCCCCTAGTGGACGGTGTGCTCCTGGAGGGCAGGGTTTATACCTAGTACAGTGATGGCATATAAACAGTCCTCCATATGTATGATGGGTGGGTGGACGGGCGAATGGCCAAGTCTTCCTCCTCTACACTCTTATACTTAAGCTTGTCTGCACATTCTACTGGAAGGGCATGGCCCGTGTCTCCTCTCCTGTTCCTCCAACGTTTACAAGGATATTGCTCAATAGGTTCCTAATAAACGATGACTGATTTGGTTGGACTTTGGAAGCCAAAGAGACGAACTGAGGCCTTCTGATCATGAACTAGTGAGTCCGAGGACAGAGGTCAGAAACCCTAGCTGTCTACCCCACTTCATGTGCATGCGGATGAACTGAATACATTCGCTGCCAGACAGTGGAGGTCGTATGGCGCCTTCTCTCACGGAGCTCGCTGTCTACAGGGAAAGACGGACATGAGCAATTACACAAGTAAGCTGCTATCGTGCTCAGTGAGTCTTTTTTAAGAAAAACTTATGTAGATGTTGCCCATCCTTAAGCAGTCTGAACTGAGGAGTTTTGGAGGAAAGTCACGGTTTTCCTCCAAATAAATAAACACTCTTTCCCTAGAGCAGCCTCTGAAGTTTTTATATGGAAAATTTATTAAACACCTTTGTAATATAGGCCTGTGTTCTAAAGAGGTTGTAAATGGTTTTAAAAGACCAATCAAAAGACCAATTCGTAACTATGAATACTCGTAAGTCGATGTCTGTGTGTTCCAATGGGTAGTAGGCACGACTTACCAAGGACAACTGAAGCTGACCTGAAAACCTACAGAAGTCAGAAAGTACTGGAATGACAATCACCAGATATTTGGGAGCACAGAAAGCCAGGTTTGGCTAATAAGCAGGCCAGGAGCAGGCAAGGGGACTCCTGAGAGAGCTCCTGGAGTTTAGAAGGCCTTGACAAGATTACAGATCTTACGAATCACAAATTAGCTGCCTGGAAACCTCCGTGTCAGCCAGCAGGAGCTCTAGAAAGGCGGGAAAGAAGAAAGACCATGAAAACACAAACCACGAGGACAAAGTCAGAGATATGAAGACCAGGAAAGAACTCCCTAAGGGAAGGATGAGAAATAAATGAAGACTCAAGGAAAGATAAAAAAGCCCACAGCGGGCAGCAGGCAGGAGAAGATGACGACGTCTCGGAACGGATGGGGTGTCCGAGTCAGTGTTCGCAGCTCATCAGGGTCAACAAACATTCTAACCAGAACACCATGCCCGCTGTGATTCAAGGTGAGGCTCCTGCCTCAGCCATGAAACACAACAGTTGGCAAAAGCAGGCTTACACTTGCTCATATGGAAAATATAATAGTTAATAATACAAAATAAACTGTTTCACACACTCACAACTGTAAACCTACTTTTGCCCACCCCAGTATTTACCTTTAAGGTAACAGTTTCTGCTACCTTTAATTTAGACTCAAGTGGAAATGCAAACAGAGTCATCTCTTCAGCTACGATAAGGCAGCCTCCCCAACAGCCTGGACACGTTTCTGGGTGGTGCTTGCTGCAATGGGCTCCTTTTCAAAACCTCGTGGACTCTTAGGGCCAGAAGGCAATAACCTAACCCAATCTTGCCTTTTCGGGTGCAAACCTGTGATTCAGAGAGGAAAAGCCATATATCTGGCTGCCTGCAGAACCTGATCCCAGGTACTCCCCTTCCCAGTCCTAAAAACATCTCATTGGTAGAATCCAACCTACTTAATCCTGAGCATCCATGGCTGTTTAGACAGCTGTCCCCCACAGCTGCTCTTACCGACCAGTTCTCGCTGCTTCCTTACCTGTCTGGGCAACCAGGTGTGTCCACCCACTCCAGACAGCGGTGACCTTTTCACTCTGAAAACAATGAGCTTCTACTTCCTGGGGCACAGGAAGGAAAGCAGCCTGGGCAGCCAGCTGCCCGTGCTTGTTGCATCCCCAAACATACAGCTCTCCGGCATCTTAAGCAAGCAGAAGGGGAACAGAAGAGGGGAGGGAACATTAGTCCCGAAAGATGGGAAAGAACACAAATCTGAAAAACAGGTGGTTACCGAAAGTTATGTGATTTTTATGCTACAGTGCTGAGTAGAGAGAGGCAAGACACAAAATTCATATATAGCATAATATTAGATTTTTTAATTCTATAAATAGGAAACAAGGCCAAATACTCTTAGTTGTCAAGGAATAGGAATATGTGAGTTTGTTTTTCCACTGATTCATTCAACAAATATTTATTCAACATCTACCATGTGAAAGATATATTTCTCTATATTCCATAGCTTTTAAAATATACGCTTGCATAACTTCTCGTTGGGAAAAATATATTAACTTTTTTAAATAACAGGTTAAAATTCTATGATTTAAGCATAAACTTTTGTTTTAATTTTTTTTTCAGTTGCAGTTGACATGCAGTGTTCGTTAGTTCCGGGTATGACGGCGTGGCGGTCAGACAGGTATTCAGCTTCCTAAGTGATCGCCCCGAGAGTCATGCCCCAACCTGACACCTCACATAGTTATTACAGGATCACCAAGTGTGTTCCCAACGCCACACTTCACATCCCGGTGACTGTGCTCCTAACTGCTGGCTTGTGTTCTTAATGCCTCCGCCTTTCCACCCAGCTCCCCACCCCCAGCCCATCTGGCAACCCGCAGTTTGTTCTCTGTATCTAGGGGTCTGTTTCTGTCTTGTGTGTTTGTTTTGTGTTTTAGATTCCACATATAAGTGAAATCATGTGGCATTTGTCTTTGTCTGACACAGTTCACTTATGAAGCTTAAACTGGTTACGCGTAAGATTTCACTGCATGCCCTGTCCAGCAGACACTGTCTGGCAGCCACTGGGCAGCACTTCAGCTCACTTGGACCTCGCCACGACCCTGGGGTGGAAGTGGGGTGCGACTGACCGGCGCTGTAATTTAACAGAAAAAGAGCACGTTCGGCGCCAAGTGACTGGCTTCTATTCTCGGGTCTGCTAACTAGCTATTGACCTTGGACAATCACTTCCTCTCCAAGCCTTAGTTTCGCCAGCTGAAAACTGGAGGCTGGTCCAGAAGGGCAAACAGTATGACTGATGACACTGGCAACGAGAGAGACAGGTGGGCACGTGCTCATTCAAAAGGCATTCGGGTTCAAAAAGTTTAACTGGAAACCAAACAAAATGGGGCCATGGGCTATAACTGGGCCTATGAATCTGCAATCTGTGGCTCCTTCAGTGACCTGAAAGCGCTTTTCCAACTCTAATGTTCTAAGGTTCTATCATTCCTTCACATGTGCCTACTAAACCCTGGAAGTGTGGCTAGTCCAAATTGAAATGTGTTATGAGGCCAAAAAAAGCACAAAGGATTGCAAAGACTTACTAAAATTCAATAAATAAGTAAATCACAGCTCGTTAATAATATTCACATTGATTACAAATTGAAATAATATTTTGGATATGTGGGGTTAAGTAAAATATATTCTTAAAAATATTTCACCTATTTCTACTTTTTTAAAAGATTTTATTTATTTACTTTTAGAGAGAGGAGCAGGGACAGAGAGAAACATCAACGTGTGGTTGCCTCTCACATGGCCCCCACTGGGGACCTGGCCCACAACCCAGGCACGTGCCGACTGGGAATTGAACCAACGACCCTTTGGTTCGCAACTGACACTCAATCCACTGAGCTACACCAGCCAGGGCTTCTTTTTACTTTTCGAAATACAGCTCACATTATATTTCTACTAGACAGCACACTTCTACAATATAAATTAATCAAAGTCAGGAGATGTTAAATGACTTTTAAGATCACATGGCTCATAAGGAGTCAAGCAGGGTAAGAAGCCAGGTCTTCTGTCTCCACCATACTTTGTGACCTCCCAATAAAGCTTGATGGTACTGCTTGCCTTAGGGCAGTCTGGTATAGTGTCAAAAACTGGTCAAAAGCCAAACGGTATCATTAATGGGCATCAGACCAAGACACAGGGTTCAAGTCCCAGATCTGCTGCTCTATCACTCGGACACTGGGCACATCACTTCACATCCTGGGCCTCGTTTCATCAAGTCTAAACTGAGGGAGTGTAATAGGTGGGGCTTTTTTGTCACCCAGGTGACCTTGCAGCACTGACATTCTGCAGTTCTGTGGTGTATTTCATGCAACCGTCCTGGACTTCACCAAGGTGTGCAAAATATGAAGATCCTGTACAGAAGGCAGAAGAGACCCTCAGCAAAGTCTCAACCCGTTAAATGGCCTGGTTAGCTACCAAGATGCCATTGACCATGAGCCTGTGTCTGTAATAAGCTTCTATTTACCTTAGTAAATCTAAACCATCTTTTTGCAAACACAAACTGCCTTCCACATGTGGATCATACACTGCTGCAAAATTAAATCCTGCTGCAGTGCCAAACAGTTACATAATATACAACTCCAGAGGAAAGGTCTAAAAAGCATGGAACAAGACCCAGCGTGCTAACAGGTTGAACTAGGGCAGAAAGGGGAATATTAATGTTGACAACTTTTACCTGACATTAAAAATATCCAAAATGACTCACTTTGTGAATATACTAAAAATCACTAGACTAAACAATTTAAAAGGGTGAATTTTATATATGAATTACATCTCAATAAAATAAAAATTCAACATGTTTTGAGAACACCAAATAAAAGTGCTCCCCATCTAAATAAGTAGCCTTACTAATTACATGACTTTTTAAAGGAATTGATGTTAGCAAGCAATTAGAGAATCTCTAGGTTTATACAATGCCCACGATTTCAAATTAATTGCAACAGTAGAAATGTCTCTCAGCCTCCTTTGATTCTCAGAAGAGAACGCCTTCCCCAGCCCTCACTGACTGTGGGGCCTGGACTAGTCATCCCTCACCTGGGGCCTCCAGTCCTTCCTACGTAAGCGGTACTCACCTCCACTCAACCCTCAACACACACGTGTAAGTCGACCTAACACAGGGCTTAGGCTAAAAGGAGGTATTTCTTTTACTGGCTGCTAAATTCACTAAATAACAAATTATAGGTAGCTCAGTTTGTAAAGTATTTAAACTCTTACATTATGTCTCTGTACTCATTTAGAAACAATGACAGCTTTTCAGCTGGACTGCATTTCAACTTTGATGTTGAAAAATTAGTATGAATTAGTTTACATGTACTATGTATACACCTTAATTTCTACATAAAACACTACGCATGAAAGTCATTTCCCTCTGCTTAAAATGTGATGCAGCCCTGACTAGTGGCTCAGCTGGGTGGACGGAGTCGGGCATCCTTCCACGAGGCGAAAGGTCACCGATTCAATCCCTGCACAGGCCACACGTCTGAGTTATGGGTACAAGAGGAAACCAATCGATGTTTCTTTCCCACACAGATGTTTCCCTCCCTCTCTTACTCTCTTCCCTCTCTCTAAATAAACAAAATCTTTTAAGAAAATTGTATTTGTCTGTGTGAGAGGTCTTAACCAAGATAAAGTCCTCAGAGCTATAGTCTCCAGTCGACCAGGAGGGGGAAGGGCCATCTGGGCTTTGAGAGAAACAACCTTTGGAAGAGATAACCTTCGCTCTCAAGAAAATGTGCAGTGTCACTAGAGTTTACACTGTAATGCTGGGCATGTCAAGTGTGTGGATGGATGCGCAGCTAGGCAGATATAGTACCAGAGAGAGAAAAGGCTATACAAAGGAATAGGTCAAAGATACGGACCAGAGAAATAAATAAAAATACAAAATAAAATGGGAAAAACACACATAACTCAATTTAGATAGATATATGGATACAGAGATTAGATAGAAAAATGCAAAGATGAAAGATCGATAAAAATAGAACTATATAGTTACATAAATAAAACAGAGTAGGTAAATACAGAAAGAGCAAACAGGGAGATAAATGGATTAGAAAGGTTAGTTTGAGACTAAACAGAAAGAGCAGATAGCTAGAGAGCTTACACAGTTTCATTAGATAGTTACATGGATTAAATGGGTGAGATAACAACAGGTTACATATAAATTTGCTGTTGCTTATACGAGTTGGTAATCACATTACCCTGAGAAGGAGATATTCTTATCCCTCTTGCACAGTTGGGAAGACAAAGTCAGAGAAGAGGACATCAGCCCACGTAAGTGTTTACATGTACGGCCATATTTAGTCCTTAGAACCACCCACAAAGCATTTTACAGACCAGGACACAGCCTCCGGAGGGCAGGGGAGTAGCCGTCTGAGACCGCAGGAGGGGCCACACCCGAACTCTGACTCCAAAGCCTGGGCTCCGCCCTCTGCGTCCCAGCGTCACCGCCTGAAGAAGGGACACAGAACTGTCCGTGGTGTGCTAACCTAGAGAGCTGGTACCCACCTGTCAGTGAGGCCGAGTGCTCGGAGCCAGCAGCAACACATATTGCTTTAGAATCCTCTAGGCCTACAAGAAAAGAGTCTTTAGAAATTACACTTGCAACCGAGCAAACTGGGCAGAGAAGGGACTCGGGCAGCACCGGCCGAGAAGAGGGCTAAGGCAGTTACCTACCAGGGGGCTGAACAATCAAGTACGTATGTTGAGGATAAAGAAGCTCACTCTCAGAGAGGAGAGGAAAGGTACAGGTATGAGAAGGCGGAAAGCTAGCATCAACTATGCACTACTGGACTGCAGCTGGAGGAACCAGCATAGACTCACGGTTTCCAGTAGGACAGGTAGAGACTCAGGTGTGTGTGTGTATAAGTGTGCATGTTCCCTAGCCCTGCCCACGGAGGGCCCTACAAAAACGGCATCTCAGACATCCGGCTGCTATAGCATGCGGACACTAAAATACACACCCAGGCTCCCTAACAACGAACAGGCAGAACTAGAACCTGACCTGCCTTCCATCTCCAGACCCAATACCTTTCCCCCTTAACTACACTGCCTTCGCTGACAAGGTATAATCCCAGCCAGCTCGGGTAGACGTCGTGGTCACCTGGGCTAGAAAAACTCAGTCAGTCTGTGACTCTTTTTTCCAACACATCTGCTTAATTAACTAGTGTATTAATAAAATGCCCCTTGACCTTAGAGCATCCTGTGGAATGAGAAGGGAAAAGGCAGATGTTTCTGCCCCATTCCCCAGAGAGAAAGCGCTGGGCCCCTAGTGGCCGGGTGAGGAGGGACACCCAGGGCTCCAGCTCCGGAACCGAGGGTGGCGAGGTAAGGTGACAGAATGAAAAATGAAAGACTTTGAGGGCAGGAAGTTGATGATCTATTCTAATGTCTCCTCAGAAAACTCCCCTAATTCAATTCTGAATCTAAGCTGTGCCCTGAGCAGATCTCAAACAGGTTGTTCAAATCAAATCAAATCAAAACACTTCTCAATTCCTTCTAGTTACAGTTCTGTGCTAAAATAGAAAACAGACACAGTTCCTGCCCTGAAAAAACTCAGAATCTTTGGCGTGTGGGAAAATGTATAAACAACTCATCATAACACGATACACTGTGCTCTCCACACGTGTGAGAAAATGCAACAGAGGCAAGAGGAGGGAAGAGTCTTTACCGAGAAAGCCGCACCTGAGCTAGGCCTTAAAGAATGATCAGGGTTTTCCTGAGGGAAAAAGAAGGAAAAGGCAGAGGTAACGGTTTGCCCACAGACACAGAGGAATGAGAACGCGGGGTATGCCCAGGGAGCAGTGACTATCTTGGTGAGGCAGGAAAAATGCTGGGGGTGTTTTCAATGTCACGTGAAGTGGACTGCCTGTCCAGCATCCAGTGCCTGTCCCCCTCGAAGAGTACCCTCCCCGACTCAACCCCGGGGCTGCAGGACAGCTAATCTCACCCTCAGAGGAAGGGGAGGGCTTGCAGGACTTAGAAAAATCAGAATGATTCCAATGTCTTGTACACCGCTCCCCCTGTGGCTTACCCTTCTCTTCCCCACCCCCTTTCTACCACCCTCAAAAATCCCGCCTCTGTTCTGAGCTCCAGGAGAGTAGTTAGAGGTTTGCTGTAAAGGTTTCATCACAGCCAACCATCAGGGTCACAAACTGGGCCTTATGAAGTCTGGCCTATATAAAGGGACTTACCTGTCACTCTGCTGGGTTCCTTTGCTGTCAAGAACAGTGGGAGAGTCTGCCCAGGGCACAACCGCCGTCCAGAAGATGCCAAGCCAGTTCCCCACTGGAACACGATGCCACTCGCTTCCCGATTGAGCAGGAGGAAAAAAGAAGAAAAAGTGTTTTTGGATAAGACCAGATGGGTCTTTGACCCTCACTGCCGTGGGAGCTTCCCAATTCAGTGTCCGCTAACACGTGTATTACGGAGAAGCTCCTCGATTCAAGGGCCCTGCGACTGGTCACAGGGAGGGTTCATCACCACGCCAACCACAAACCCAATCTTTAGAGCAATCTGAGACCACCAGAGAAAACTCCAACATAGTAAAACTCCCTCCAAAAACTGCCAGGACACTCCCTCACAGTCAAATTCCTGACGACGCCTTGTTCATGACTGACCTGAAAAGGTCACTCAGACTCCAGACGGAGCAGGAAAGGACCTAGAAGATGATCAAGTCCATTCCTGACATTTATTTACTAGGTGAGAAAACTGAGACCCTGAAGAGGGGGTGTGGTTTGGCATACAAGGAGCTAGTGGCAGATTAATAAATAGCCATTATTTCAGTGGGATGGGCTTTTATTTCCCTGTCCGCTGAATCTAACTCATGTACCCATGTTCTGTACCTCATACAAATGCATACGTGAAATTTTACATCTTTGGCCTACAGTCAGACATGTGCACTTGGGATCCGTCACCCAAAAGCAACATTAAGGTTCTGTTCCTCTGGAAATACCCTGTGACCTAGGTCCTTAAGGCGTAAACAGGCGAGCCTGCTTTGTGAAATGGGAGTGATGACGACAAGCACAGTGCAAGCAGAACATGGTGCTGAAATAAATCAAAAGTTAGCCTGTCTTCAACAAGTCAACTGCAAGGGGCAAAAAGACAGGAAAAGGAATTTATAGACTAGGAGTGCCTGGATATATCTCATAAAGATTACTATTCAGACTATATCGAGAACTCCTAAAACTCCACACAAAAACAAGTGACCTTATTTAAAAATGAGTAAAGGACCTGAACGAACATTTTCCAAAGAAAATACACAAATGGCCAGTAAGCACACGAAAAGATACTCCATGTCACTCATCATCAGGGAAATGCAAATCAAAACCGCCATGAGGTGTCCACTTCACACGCACGAGGGTGTGTACTGTTTCCAAACAAAACAGAAAGTAACCAGTGTTGGTGAGGTAGTAAAGAAATCTGGGAATCCTCATACACTGTTGGTGGAAAGGTGTATATGATTGTCTCACCACTGTGCTGCACACCTGAAACTCACACAGAATAACACTGAATGTAAACTGTAATTGAAAATTAATTTTCTTAAAAAATGATACAGCAATTATGGAAAACAGTATGACAGTTCCTCAAAAAATTACAAGTAGAATTACTACTGACTGGACAATTCTATTTCTGGGTACCTACCCTAACAAACTGAAAGCAGGGCCTCCGAGGGATGTTGTATAACCATGCGCATAGCTGCTTCTTCGCAACAGCTCGAATGTGAAAGCAACCCAGGTGGCCACCCACAGAGAAATGGAACAGGAAAATGTGGTACACACACGGTGACATTATTCAGCCTTAGAAAGGAAGGAAATTCGGACACCTGCTACGACATGGATAGACCTCGGGAACATTACGCTGAGTGAAAGAAGCCACAAAGAGACTGATACTGTGCGATTCCAGTCACGTGAGGTGCCCGTGTGAGCGGTCAAAGCCACGGAGGCGGAAAGCAGAGTGGTGGTTGCCAGGCCTGGGCGAGAGGGAATGGGGGAGTCATGGTTTAGGGGGCGCAGTTTCAGCTTCCCAAGATGGAAAAAGCTCCGGGGATAAATAGTGGTCACAGTTGCACAATAATGTGAACATACTTAAAACCACTCACCTGTGCACTTAAAAAATGGTTAAGATGGTATATTTTATTATGTATTTTAGCATAATAAAAATTTTTAAAGGCATAAATATCTTTTAAAAGGGACAAACTTGAGATACATATCAACCAATCGCAATGAACACACCTAATTCAGACCTTGATTCAAACAAACTGTAAAATATATATATATTTTTGAGACAATCAGGGAAATGTACATGCTGATTGGATATAGTTTGAGAGAATTACAGAATTATTTTTGCAGGGATGATGATGGTATTTTGGTAATGTTTTCAGAAAGAGTCCCCATCTTTCAGAAACGCATGCAGAAATAGTTACAAAATGAATGGGGGAGGGGAGGATTTAACAATTAACTTAATCAAACACATCACAGAAACTGTAATGCTTTGTAAGAGTGTAATTACTACCACACAACTCAGCAATCACACTCCTGGGCATTTATCCCAGAGAAATGAAAATTTATGTTCACATAAAAACTTGTCCACAAATGTTTATAGCTTTATTCTTAATCGCCTAAAACTGGAAACAAGCAGATGTTCTTTGATGGGTGACTGGCTAAGCAGAGTGTGGCTGTTACAGACTGAATTATGTCCCCTGAAAACTCACGTTGAGTCCCCGACCCACGATGTGGCTGCATTTGGAGACAGGTCCTGTAAGGAGGCCACGAAGATCGAATGGGTCATAGGAGTGAGGCCTTAACCTGATAGAGCTGGAGCCCTTATGAGAAGAGAAATAACCAGAGGCCTGTCTCTGCCCATGCATATGTAAAGGAAAGGCCACGTGAGGACAGTGAGAAAGCCATCTTACAAGTCAGGAAGAGAGGTCTCACCGGAAACCAATTCTCACAGCACCATGACCTTGGACTTCTAGTCCCCATCACTACGGGGAAATAACTTCCTGTTGTTTGAGCCCCACAGTCTGTGGCATTTTGTTAGGGCAGCCTGAGCTACTCCAATGGGACCTCTATGCCATGAGATACTATCCAGCAGTAAAAAGGACTACATTACTGATACTCAAAATTTGGATGAATCTCCAAGGAATCACGCTGAGCAAAAAAAAAAAAAAAAGAAAAGAAAAAACCCAACCCCAAAAGGCTGGATCCTCTACGATGCCATTTATGTAACATTCTTGAAATGCCAGCATTATAGAGATGGAGAGCAGAAGAGCAGCTGTCAGGAGCTCAGAAGGGAGTGGGGCCAGTAGAAACTGAGTGTGGCTATGAAGGGTGGCACGTGGCTCCCCGTGGCAACGGAACTGTTCTGTGTCTTGACTGTGGTACCAGGACAGCTGCGCTGCTGCCCTACAGTTACTATCGGAAGTGGCTGGGGAAAGAGTGCATGAGTGATTTCTTACAACTGCATGTGTGTCTGTAATTACCTCCAAAAAAAAGTTAATTTTTTTTAACTACAGTCAATACTAAACCCCCATCAGCACAGCACGGCACCACACTCTTCCTCACCTCCTCTCCTCTCCCCACTCCACATCTGGACTCACCAAATGCTTGAGCCTCAGTGGCCACAGCTGGTTAGGGCTGTCCTCCAGCCCAGGAGTGGGAGCAGGAAAACGAGCAAGGGAGAGAGAAAAGGGTCACTGCTCATCCACCAGCCACTGTCCCCTCTACTCATCACCCTCGACCTCACACGCACTGTCAGCCGTGCCTCCACCGCTCCCTCACGGTCCAGGAGACAAGCTCATTTGAAGCCTTTAAATTAGTAAACATTAAAATCCCACTGGTGCAGTCACGGCAAAGAAAGTGGGCCCTGGAATCCAGACCATCCCAGACTCTGACACCAGCTCTGCCTTCTACTTCCTTATTCCCTGTGCAAGCTTCGACGAGCACGCTGGCTTCTCTGGACTCGGTTTTTTCATATGTAAAAGTAACTCACATCACTGCACAGTTGTGAGGATTAAATGAGGTACTGACTAAATCAAGAGAATGCAGCCTCATGCCTGGAACATAATAGAGAGCTGAAAATTTTCATTTCCTTCCTCCCTACCTGCTGAAGGCTTTCCCACCTGACTTTGGCCTTACGTCCCCCCCTTTTCATCATAAGTGCAGCGGAGCAGACACTCTGAATTACTCCTTAAAGTTTATTTCCCCTAAAGCTCTGTTTCTCCTTATCACACACAACTAGTTAGAAAAATAAAAGCAAAGTGATCACCTGTAGCGGCTAACGCATGCCTCAGTCCAGCAGCAATGCTAACCACCTTCTCTCTCAGGAGCTGTCAAGACAGAGAAGAGGTTGAGACCTCAGAGTCATCCATCTACACAACGTTGCGTGATTGCTGCCCAAGTGCGCCACAGCGGGCGCTCACCATGTGTCTGACTGGTTTAGAGCTCCCAGCCAGCAACATTTCCATTCATAAATGCCTCCGTATGCATCCCTAAAAGACAAAAATCTTATAAAAATACCGTGTCACAGTGCCTCTCAGGGATGGGGGGACCTGCAGTTCATCCCGTCCGAGGGTTGACGAGCATTTTCTATCACGGGACAGACAGTAAATATTTTAGACTTTGCAGGCCGTGCGGTTGCTGTCACACCGCTCTACTCTGCCCTCGTAACATAAAAACTGCCAGAGACAATACATGAATGAATGGGTGTGGCTGTGGTCCAAACTTTATTGAACAAGGGTTCTAGTTTCCACACCTTTGATCTAGTCCAGTCCCCATCCAATACTAGAAACTGTGCCACGGCACCCCACAAAGTGGCCATCAACCCCTGCCGAACACCTGCTTCCAGTGACACAGACTCGCCGCCTCCCCAGGTACCTGTTCTATTTGTGTCCTCAGGTGAAGCCAAACCTCTCTGCCTACAGCTTCTGACAATGCTTTCAAATATGTGAAGACAGTTGTCACGTCCTAGCATGCCTTGTGGTGGTTTTAAAAATAGGTCCTCACATTCTTTGAGACCCCCTTCCCTCAAGGTACACAAGTTAATCCCCTCTGGCTGAGTGTAGGCTGGACTTACGGACTTGTTTCCAGGGAACAGAATAAGGAAGCGATGAGGGGCTCAGAGACGAGGTGATAAAAGGCACTGCGGCTTCCTATCTGGCTCTACCGGGAAGAAAGCCAGAGGCCAGGTCTGAATGGTCCAACAGAGAGGCCCATGTGGCAAGGAACTGAGGCCTCCCACCAGGCGACAGAGGTGGAAGTGGACCCGCCCGCCCAGTCACGCCTTCAGCAGGCCCTGGCTGACGTCCTGACTGTAACTTCATGAGAGACCCGCTAACCTGTCCCCAGGTTCCTGACCCTCAGAAACTATGGGATAATACACGTTTGTTGTTTTAAGCTGCTAAATTTGAAGCTAATTCATTTCAAGCACTAGATAACTAATACGTTTCTCTTTTTTAGACCGAACATCCGTGATTCCATCCACCATCACCCAATTTGAAATTCCCTGCCACTCTTGGCTCCACTCCTCCTTATTTATAAGCTCTGATTGCTCAGTCTCTCTCTCTGAAAGGTTCTGTATACACATCCCTCTCAGGCCCAGTGGCACTTTGCTACATTTCTTTATTTACAGACCCACTGTGTCCCTCTAAACCAGGACTATCAGGGCAGGGTCTGAGTCTTC